>CABFOV010003677.1:0-13140 GCA_902141375.1 Timema poppense
AAGTAATTGAATAGATTTGAGGAATTTCATTTTTTCCTTGGATGTATTACTTAACAGTGTTTTGATTGACTTTCCTAACCACTTTATTAGTTGTTGTGATTAGTATTTTTTTGTATCAATTATCCATCAGGTCTATTTATTAAAAGTTCATCTCACCCCACCGAGATTAGGATCAAACCAGGCTACTAGTCGTATTTTGGTTTTATGTATCTAGAATTTAGAACCATGTTCAGAATATTGATTTTCAAACCAAATGTGAAGAGACCATTGGCAGACTTAGAATTAGATGGGAGGATAACCTTAGAATGTACGTCAAAGAGATAAGGTGTAATGAGGTGGACTGGATAGAACTAGCTCAAGACAGGAATAACTTGTGAGTTACTAATGCCATAACGTGAATAAGTATTCTAAATTAAGAAAGAGTGGAATTTAAACCAAGAAACATTTTTATCACATATTATGAAATAAAACAATATTTTAAAATGAAAATACTAAAAAATAGACCTGGATTTTGCTGTTGTCAATGTTATAATGCATATTAATTATACGTCTGTTTTAAGCCTAATCGGGTATTTATAGTATGTATATTTATAGTAGGCCTACTGGTTAATTTTGAATATATATTCCTGTTTATACGATTGTGTTGTTTAATTATGCGTCTGCTAATTAATTTTCATGCACTGCATTTTACTAAATGTCTAGGCTACAGGCCTGTTGTTACATCATGGGAGAGGGTTTGCAAACTCACTGCTTGCGGGCCAAATCCGGCCCAATAGACATATCTGACCAACCCGATTATTTGAAATATTTATCACCCGGCCTGTAATCATAATAGTTTAATTTTAGTGTGCACATAGTTTTGATTTAAAAAAAACTAAGAAATATTTTAAACCGCACTATAATTTTTATCACTTTAAATACTTGATTGTGGGGATGTTTATTTATATAATTTAATAAATACCCGCTCTAGTATTTCTATAAACAACATAAGCATCCGAGAGGACATAAATATTTAAATATTTTAAATATATATTATTGATTTTAAACACATAGCATCAAAATAGCTAGTAGAGTGTTACATCTGTGAACAATTGTATTAAACGTCAGGCTCTTCCGGTATAATTTGCCTGTGTTGGGGAAGTTAGGGTTCGAATTCTAGTAGTATGTCAAGAGAATGGATTTTTTTTATTTTACTCAATTGCGTCTAAATTTTCTCTAAATTATACATAATTATTATGTAATATTTTATAATTATTTAAATATAATATATTTTATATATTATATAATATTAAATATAATATATTTTATATATTATGTAATATTAAATATATATAATATATGCATGTATATAATATAATATATATAATCGTTATAATTAGTACTTTAGTATATATATATATATATTATATTTTCGTTATAATTATAACATAATCGTATAGCCCGAACGGGTGCTAAAACGTGGTGCTAAAATATATTATATATATATATATATATACTAATGTACTAATTATAACAATAATGGGTTGGAGATAAGGAAAGTTAAATTTAGAGGAAGTGTACCCACTTGTGCGTGGAGGGGGATTGGAAAACACTTTTGGAAAAACTACCCTCATCACACCCGACTAAGGTTCAAACCTTGATCTCTCCGTCATCCGCAGTCTAGTCTAACACGAGAGCAGCGCCTTAGACCATGTGGCCATCTCTTATAACGATGATAGGGCTAACATTTTGCCGATATATGGTGTCATATTGTCAACATAATGCACTCAGTAATATTTTTCAAAATGATACATTCTCCTAGATCATTTATCTTTATAATTTAAAATGTCTGACAATATAATTCGGAGCAATAAACTGCAATACACAATCTTATTATTATGTTTCTATTGCTACTGGGTGTTATGTCTCGTGACAGGTTCATTCCTTTTGTCAGTGAACTAAGACCTCCAATGTACCCCGTTCTATGCCTCCTTTTTCAGCTCCCAAAATTTTCTTCTTACCTTAAATTCATCTAATATTTGAATCATCCTTCTTCCAAAGTTCTTCTTTCCCTCAACCTTTCCTTCTATTACGTCCTGAAGAAGACTGTTCCTTCTGAGGATGTACCCAATCCAGTTTGCTTTGTACCGAAAAATCATATTCAAAATGGACCTCCTATCACCCACTCTTCTTAGGATTTGTTCATTTCATCCAATCGTTCATAGTAACTCATATAGGTTTTAATAATTTAGAAAAATATATCCAAATATAATTGATCAGTAAACTAACATTAAATGTTTTTTCTCTCAGAAACTCGTGAGAATATATCTTTTTTTTTCTCTACACACGAAATTAAAAGAAAGTAAATTTCATTTTCTTATCAGTGAGGTCTTATTTTTATTTGTTTATTCTAAATGAATTAATACAGCCATAGAAATAACAATGTCAATATTTAAAAATAAACGGTTTAAAATTAAAGACATAACTTAATACAATTGATAATAAGATATATTCAAAATATTATTTTTTCCTATGTGATTTTATCTGTGAATAATAAGCAATAATATTTGGTTTTAAAATAATCTATTATATTTTTCTCACAAGAAAAATTATTTTAGATTTTGATTGATTATTCAAACACTATTGGTTTTATCATTTTCTTAATGTAGAGGTTTTTTTTAATTAATGAATACTTTAGCAAACCACAAAACATAACATTAAAAATGGTAGTTTAGTTAAAATAGGGTTTTAAATCTTCTCATATTCATAGATATAGTTTGTTTCAAATAGTATATATAGTCTTGTTTTTATTGAAGAAAGAATGGTATTTTTAAGCCATTTCTAATTTTTAGTGCCAAATTAATCAACGTGAAGCCTTGTAATTTTGATACCCACAGTTTATAAAATCTTAATATAAATTTAAACAACGACGGACAACCCTTTGAAAACTTAACAAGTCTTCAAAAATTTGTAAGCTTCGACCTCGCCTCGAAAAAAAAAAGTCAGGTTTGTAACAGCTATGAAGTTTCGTCTATAAAGATATTGATCAATACAACATACATTTATTAAATTTAAGTAACTTTGTGCTCTTATATCCATTAAAAATTGATTTTTAAATGACACAAATCTGTAGTAATTCAAATGCATCACGTACTTATACTTGGGAACGTGTTTACAGGAAATATCAAATATTCTAGAGATTCTTTTTTTTAAATATTTAGTTTCTAGAGTTCCACAGATACGTAGCATATTTTTCATTTTTTAAAACTTGAAACAAAATTTTTGAAATTCGAGTCGGCCTACATACTGTTATATTGATATTGATTCGACTTTGCTTCTAATCGAAAAAAGAACACTTCACACATTAACTTGATCTGTATTTCTCTAATTTATTACATCATCTGAATTGGTACTGTTAAATAAAATGATACATTGTTCAAGATCAATGTCACATGTGTTTACACAACTAGTTTTGGATGAAAGTTGAAACTGGATCTGAATAATAAAGTACATGGTTGAGGCGGCAACAATCTGAAAAGAATAAAAATAATATATAAATATCCTTAAACATTTTTATAGAATTTTCTCTATATCTTAAACTAGAAATATAATTGCTTTAATGTGCATGCACTATGCAGACTAAACGAAGCATACAGGGGGAAAAGAGGTAAAGTGCATCTTAACATTAAATTGAGTTAGTGCTGCCATCTGTTAGACAATCATGATAGCTTTCTAGTACAATTTAGATTATGGCTAAAAGAGGTTTTGTCATATTGAGATAGTGCTGCCATCTGTTAGACAATCATGATAGCTTTCTAGTACAATTTAGATTATGGTTAAAAGAGTTATTGTCATATTAAGTTAGTGAAGCCATCTGTTAGACAATCACGATAACTTTCTAATAAACTTTAGATTATGGTTAAAAGAAGGCTTGTCATATTGAGTTAGTGCTGCTATCTGTTAGACAATCGTGATACTTTTCTAATAAACTTTAGATTATGGTTAAATGAAGTCTCGGTCATATTTAAACTATAAAAAAATCTGGGGTCCTTATGGGACTTTATGAAAGTCGTTATCCTTGAAAATGATTATAATATGATTGCGCCTCCTTTTCCCCCCTATACCATTTAAATGTAACTTTCGTCTAGTTGGGGACAGAGACGTTTGGATTTAAATAACAATCAGGTTTATTGGGTATAATTCTTCATAAATGGTTTCTTTTATTTATTTCAAGCAAATTAAAGATTAGTTATCCCTATCTAATCACCGTCATTTAAAATGGATAGCTAGACCAGACAATGGGAAACAAGGTTGATATAAAATACTTCTAGCGTAAATATTTAACTATAACATAATTACATATTTCTTGGTATTTCTTATACACATTATTGTTTGTATATTTGAGTGGTTCTTTATTATATTTACATTGATGAGTAAGGGGTGAGGAAGAATTAATTTAGAGGAAGTGTGTACAAGTTTGAAGGGAAGGAGTTTGAGAAAACCATTTAGGAAAATCCACCTTAATGTAAATGACCAGAATATGTACCAAAAACATCATCATCTGCAAACAAGACAAGTCAAGGATGAAATGTTTGTCTACTTGTCCAATGATATGATCATATATATACTTTTATTGATAGTATTTATATTAAATAATTACCAATTTATTAAATCATTGTGCTAGACATGCATTATCTTAAGATTTTTTATACGAATTAATTTATTTATTAACGTCAATACTATGGTTTTTACTATTTGTATCATGCTAAACGTAATAATGCTATATAATAAATAAATAGTGTGTTTTAAGAGACACGTCAGCACATAAAAATCGTAAATGCAATAGAATATATTAAGAGCTAGATTTATCTTTAATCCAAATATATTATTTACTTACAGAATGAATCAAACTATAATCCAGAGGAAATAATCCACAGGCTGTGAATTGTATCCGACTGTGTAGAAGTTGTAGGGAAAATTGTTTCAACTGAAAAGTAATATATTATGAATAAATAATATATTTTTTTTAAAGGATACAAAAAAAAAAAGTTTACTCTTCGTGTAAAATCTTGTTGTTAATCTTACCGGCATTCCGTTATATTATATTCAAATGTAATTATTTTTCAGGACTATATTAATATTTTATTAATCATTCTTTTGTATACTTAGTAGATGGTGGTGATTACAATTGTGAGAATCTTCGAATAAATTATATTATTTCTTAGCGAAGTTTCGAAATAAAAGGAATACACATTCCACCCAGCGAAAATTATGAAAATTGGATACCTCTAGAAGATACTTTCTTTCAAAGAAGAATTTTTTCACAGTAAAATAAAGTTTTTTTTTAATCATTATTTACAATATTTTTGAAGAAACTTAAATAAAAAAATTCATATCTATGCTATTTAAGTAATAATTATTTACAAAACATTTAGGTTGATATAAATTACAACCAATAGTTATTTTTAATATAGCAATTTATCCTCCTTTTCTTGTGCCACTCAAAGAATTAATATCTAAGTGAAGAGTAATAAATTAAACATATTTAAGTTGAAAAAGTACCTCATTTAGCAGCAATGCATCCTTGGTGTATCTCATCAGTCCGTGAACTAGATGAGCTGTTTCGTTCGCCTTAAACAAAAACACACGTCGCTAATACAAAATAAGAGCATAACCTATAAACATATTTTGGACAAAAATATATATTTATTAAATGAATTAGATACATACTAACCTTTTTTTTAAATCTTTGATCTTAGTTTCCCTATTCTTCAGAGATTTCTTGATAATATAGAATTAAATTAATATGATAGGTACTATAGTGGTATCAAAATTTAAAGACAATGAGCAGATGGAGAAATTTTATTATTATTAGCACCGCGTCTTACTACCCGTTCGGGTTATACGCACTTAAGCTCATGTGTAATGGTAGGGTGATTGTGAGATGAAATGGAGGACCTACAGTTTACATGGAATCCGAACCACGGTGGAGGCCTGGCATTCCTCACATTCACAAGATGTCTTGTCAGAGGTGAAGGAAGGGTTTGGTAATCAGATAAATCTTTGCTTGGACCGAGGATTGAACCCCAGCCGCCAGCATAGAAGTCTGACACCTTACCCCTAGACCACCAGGTCACTCAGATGGAGAAAGAGAATGCATTTTCATATGGGGGGAAAACACCTCACTGCACCCCACCCCATCCCACGGGACAGTTGACAGAGTGAGTTCTCAAAATTAAGTCATCATTTCATGCTCTACTCTAGACCAGTGGTTCCCAACGCGTGGTGCGCGTATCCCTAGGGGTGCGTGCCAGGACGTTTAGGGTCGCTTGACAATATTAGCATAATGGCGGAAAGAGCTACATATATCAGCAGAAAGATTTGGGTGTTTGTACAGAAGGGAGAAGAGTTCTAGAGGAAACATATCGATGAATTGTATTCTCTGATTGCAACAAACCAATTCTTTTTAAAGAAAATGAAAGGAGATATGATGAGATGAACGGGAAATGTCAATAGGATGAGACCAGAACGGAGACACAAGCTATTTACTGGAAGGAATACCAGATGGCAGTTGGTGAGGAGCATGTTAGCTGTCACGAGGAGAAACAAGATTAGGAATGAAGTTATCAAGGGAATTGAGACGGTACAAGGAGCCAGGGCCGTTTTAACAGAATTATAGGCTTCCTTGAAAAGCGGTACATTGTAGCCCTACCGAAACAAACACTCACAGGAAAAATAAGAAAGGTAATTATCGATAAGATTAAACATATTTATCGCTACCTCCAATAAAATCAGTTCTAGCATTAAGACATGCTCACAGCAAAGATTAATCAACACAAACGTTTGAACAATAAAACATGAAAAAAAATCAACATATAAATGGTACTCAAATTATAAATCATACAAACGATGATGGCACAGTATGAAATTGCAATGAATTATTGATTTTAAACAAGTATTCATCACATACATTTGCGAAATTTCTTTACATAGAATTGTTTTATAGTTTGGTTAAAGTAACTAGTCTTCAGGATGTCATTTTCTATATACATGAGAGAAACATATAAACTATCAATACATACATATATTAGAATGAGGGCCCCTGGGCAATTGCCCAGCGTGCCCATGCGTTAAGATGACACTGCAGGTAATACAGGAGATAGTAGAGGAAGCAAGACTGAGATGTTATTGACATGCAATGAGAATGGATAAAGAGAGGATGTCAAAGAAAAGGATGGAAACTAAGTATGTGGACAAAGGCCATAAAGAAGGCCAAAAAAAGAGATGATAGGAGAAGATAAGATTATTATTTTTATTATTATTAGCACCGCGTCTTACTACCCGTTCGGGTTATACGCACTTACGCTAATGTGTAATGGTAGGGGTGATTGTGAGATGAAATGGAGGACCTACAGTTTAACGTGGAATCCGAACCACGGTGGAGGCCTGGCATTCCCCACATTCACAAGATGTCTTGTCAGAGGTGAAGGAAGTGTTTGGTAATCAGATAAATCTATGCCGGGACCGAGGATCGAACCCCGGCCGCCAGCACAGAAGTCTGACACCTTACCCCTAGACCGACAGGTCACCAAGGGAAGATAAGAGAAACTGTGCAGGGGAGAGGAGAAGAATAGGAGGAATAGGGAGGCATTTTACCAAACTGACCCAGCCACGGGCGGCAAACATTTGTTGTTGATGATGATGATGATGATGACGACTACCATAATAAGGTTATGTTTTTTAATTAAAAGGGGAATATGTAACATCTAAAACTAGAGGGCGCTCACCTTTGACGTTGTAGATTCGCAAACGTATACGCATGAGTAGAGTCGCCAGGCGAGGAAAATGATCCATGATGAAAAGGCTACCACCTTTACTACCTCAAAGTTTTGCCCTCGATGAATGAAATCCTGCAGCAGGATGAACGTGAAGGTTGTGACCAGGATGAAGACAGACGTTACCGTTGTCAACACTTGAACAGAGTAGGCCTCATTTACGAGGCGAGCGACGTTAACTATACCTGCGTGGTGCTCCACTTGAACCATCACCTCGTAGTTTCTCCCGACGGAATATTCCAGTCGCCGGTTGATGTAGGACAGGTGTTCCCTTACCGACATGACTAAGAACATGAAATGAATCTGGGCAAGGTATATTGTGGAGTCCATGACAAACATGGCGGCGAATGTAAGATCATATTTATACATACGGAGGTTGTAGCAGATAATTAATAGAGTATATCCTATTGCCATGTAAATATAGCTAGTTTTCTTCGGTCGATTATAGTTAAAATACTCATTTTGGACCAAATTATCTAATGACGAAATCTTGGAAAGAATGCTTGCTACGCTTGATTGATAGAGTACACAACTGACTACTGTCAGGATGTAAGAACAAAGGATTGCACCACTAAGGATGGCGGAAGAAATTCCAGTAATGCTTGAAAAACTTGAATACAAAAACCGTAGTTTTATATAATAAAAACATACAGTTAATGGTAGTCCCAGTTTGTAAGAATAAATAAAAAAATTTGATGAAGATTTTAAAGATGGAATGCATGTAGAAAATGAGAATATTCCAGAAATAATTGAAATATAGTTGAGAGGGCTGATAGCTGAATATATGTTCATTTTAAATGTTTGTAGCAGGCCAGACTCGACTAATAATGCACGATTCCTTGAAACATTAAAGTTTTTTTTTTGGATTCAATCAATTTAAAACCACTTAGATAAATTACATTTATTAAGCAATACAAAGTAATGGAAATTTCTATAATACTGTCATCCATGTTATGTTTGTATGATGTAGTAAGAAAATGTTTTTGTGAGGTCTTCAAGGAGTCATAGCATAATAATTCAATAACTCACCGAATAATGTTATTTAATAAACAAATATTTTGGAATAAAACATTATAATTTAAAAGTCTGTAGCTCTAAGAATACTTTGTGTCGGGCATTAGAGAAAAGCTTAGTTTTTTTTACTTTATAAAAAGAATATGATACTGCTTTCATATATAATATACCCCAGACTACTATGTGAGAGTTTTGTGTTGAGTATTTAATATTATATTATTGAGAAATACTACTTAAGTTTCCAAATAACAAAATAAAATTTTCACTATACAACATATTTTTAAATTATAGATTCTTACGAGCCTTAACAAATAAGGAACTATTTTTTATAAATCTTATACTATGAAACCATTATAATATATTTTTTTAATAATGAACTTTACAACTGCAACAGTTGATATCCTTTTTTGAATGATCATTAAGATCTATCTTCTTTTTTATTTACACAAAATAATATTAAAAACGATTATGATGTCAGATGAGGAGCTTTTTCAGCCATGAGTCTAATCCAAACGCTAAAACAATCTTGATTAAATATCATGATTAGGTTTGAAATTATTCCAAAATGAGTTTTTAAACAAATATTTTCATGAGGAAAAAACTGATGAAATCCTATTTTTGGAGCATCGCGCTTTATGGAGCAGAAACTTGGACTCTTAGGAAGATGGAAAATAAATATTGTATAGCTTTGAAATTTGTTGATGGAGAAGAGCTGAGGATTTCAGGTGGACAGACAGGGTGACGAATAAACAAGTTCTAAAAATAGTAGTAGAGAAGAGAACCATTTTGGATACGATTCTTCGGCGCAAATCAAACTGAATCAAAACGCATACTTAGGAAGAATACTTGTCTTCTCCAAGTCGTGTTAGAAGGAAAGGGTGAGAAAAAAAGGAAATTAAGAAGAAGAAGATTTCAAATAATAGA
This sequence comes from Timema poppense, assembly GCA_902141375.1. Taxonomy (NCBI): domain Eukaryota; kingdom Metazoa; phylum Arthropoda; class Insecta; order Phasmatodea; family Timematidae; genus Timema; species Timema poppense. Next base: position 9,753 of record CABFOV010003677.1, read on the forward strand.
TGACTTAAAGGAAATAAATTATTATTATCACTATTAGCACCGTGTCTTACTACCCGTTTGGGTTATACGCACTTACGCTAATGTGTAATGACCTACAGTTTAACGTGGTATCCGAACCACGATGGAGGCCTGGCATTCCCCACATTCACAAGTTGTGATTAATACACGTCTTATCAGAGGGGAAGGAAGGGTTTGGTAATCATATAAATCTGTGTCGGGACCGAGGATTGAACCCCGGAACCCCAACACAGAAGTCCGACACCTTATCCCTAGACCACCAGGTCACCTTAAAGGAAATAAATAAATGGTGGAAGCTGAAGGAGGCAAGGAGGTGGTCTAAGCTAACTGACAAAAGAAATAGAACTGTCGTGAGACATAAAAACGAACAATAAAGGTTATAAAATTGACCAGATTCAATTCAACAGGCAAAGGAGTTCAAGATGCCTATAAGTGCTAATTCAGTGTTTGCACCTATGTTCCTGTTAGCGGTTTTATTAATCAGGTAAGTAGGGGCATTTATTTGTTCAGGCTAGTATTTAAACATGACGGGTCAAAGAAGGGGCAGTTGCTAGACGTTAAGTCCATCTTGAATGTGGGATAATTGATCAGATTATTTTTGAACTAATGGAAATCTATTTAACAGTTTATCGATTACAAAAATTCTGCCAGGCCTCCACCGTGGTTCGGATTCCACGTTAAACTGTAGGTCCTCCATTTCATCTCACAATCACCCTACCATTACACATTAGCGTAAGTGCGTATAAGCCGAACGGGTAGTAAGACGCGGTGCTAATAATAATAATAATAATAATAATAATAATAATAATACAAAAATTCCACCACGCTTAATAAATTTAATCCTATTATAAATTGGAAAGCTCATAAAAAAATCGACTTTTCTAGATTATGTTATTAAGGGATATTATTATATCAATTTTTAAAAATATGACTTTAATATCTTAAGAGGAATTAAGAAAAAATCGTTGAAAATGTTTAACTAATTAATATAATCTAATAAACTAAAGTGTTGGTACTAAACACAATGGATGGTTTAAAATACTGACAGTTTCTGTCTTGACTCAAATTAAAACCTACCTAATATTATTTTTTCACAATTTTAAAAAGGGCGATTAATCTAATTATAAAATATCAACGTATAATGAGTTAATGTACTGCATACAAAATATATTGTTTTCATTTAAACGAGCTTCCAATCTTTAAGTGAGTGTTTTAGCAAATTATATTGATTTTAACATTATCTAGTTAGATTTAAAATTAATTATAAAATAATTTTATAAGCTGCCAAGCAATATTGGCTTATAAAATGACGATAAAAGTTTGTTATGTAGTCTTTGTCGAATTTCTTCCTCTCTCTCTCTCTCTCTCTCTCTCTCTATATATATATATATATATATATATATATATATAGCTTGTTAGACCCAAAAGTAATACAAAATCCCTGTACACTTCTATCCAGAAAACTATGCTAATAACATTAAATTTTGTTCAAAGTGTCGGCGTACAGCGCCTGGAGAGCAAATATGTGAAGCGTGTGTGTACAACAAGTTGCATACGAGTTAGGAGTGTGGCACTGAACCTGTAATAATAGCAAGTTTGTCTGTGATGAAGGACCGTTAATGATGACCCTCAGATTGCATTATACTTTCTAAATGTACTGGTGTGTTGTTTACCATTAATTGTGGTATGTTCTGCTTCCATTATCAAAGATGCCGAGGTGTGTAGTGCCACACGCCTAACTCCTATGCAACTTGTTGTGCAGGTAATACTGAACAGTTTTGGTCTCCAGACGCTGTACGTCAAAACTTTGAAGACAATTTAATGGTATTAAAATAGTTTTACAAATTTAAGTGTATAATGATTTTGTATCAATTTGGGTTCGAACAAACTATATGTGCAATTTAGGCGTTGAATTTCCGAACACCCTAAACCCACATACACACACACATATATATTAGTGACTTTTGACCATTCCTTAGTGATGCTATGCTCAAACAACCACCAATTCACGACGGAATAGCTAGCCAAGTCACCGGCTGATGTAGGCCAAACATTCCCTCATCACCACTAATCGGAAGATGAAATTTGTCTTCACATTATGACCTTGTACTCTGAAAGGTAGCAAGATAACCTTTAATGGTTCCCCTATGACGTAGTTTATAATATAGGGCCATATTCCTCGCTGTAAGGATTCTAACTTTCTGGGCGAACGTTGTGTACATTGAAAATTCTAACAAGAACAAGAGAATAATTGAAAACTATAACGACCCTATTTATTTGGGATGCCCGGTAGCCAACCCTAACTACTACACTACCGGAGAACCCCAGGGTGTTACATGGTTGGGATGGACCCCGAGTGGTAGGGGTTGGGATGGATGGTTCGTGGGGGGAATGAGGCTAGCGAGTTAGTCCAAGAAAATATATTTATTACTCCAGATAGAGGCTAACTACTACATAAATATGAGGTAATCCCCCGTGACGAGGGAGCACGCGCTATAACGGGACTCGCGACAACTACCCAGATACCCGTGATCGACCCTCCGGCACGGGTTAACCGCCAGATCACATGTTATGTCAACACCTCGTCTAACGGCAACCCTACCACACATGCATCCAGCATCGCTTCCAACAGTCAACAACGTGTGTTCTTCTCACACACAAACTTTCTGATCTCGATTCACACAAGTCAGAAGGTTCATCGATCGCACCGTGCTCGCTCGTCAACAGGATTATTACACCCTCCGCCGATCCTATAGATAAGGCCCCTAAAACTATAGGATAGAGAGGATGTAACAATACATGGAAAATATCAACTGAAAATATAAAAAAGTTTATAACAAAATATTCTTTTATTGCCAAAAATATTAACAAAAACACGGAAAGGACGGCCTTATTTTAAAACATCCTATAGCTACTATTCTGAAAGAAAACATTGATATATTTGCGTCGGACTTAAGGTCCTTCAAACATAACGTTGTGACTGGTTGCTCATAACCAAAAACAAGACTTAAGGTCTTTCAAAGAGTTCATTAACAACAAGTTTTACCTATGTTCTCATGACATACCGAACTCAACTAGCCTTCACGTTAATTCTATATATTACAAATATATATTAAAGTTAAATCAACTTGATCCCAACATAAGGTTATCTAAGTAAACATAAAATTTACTAAGTCTAACGCAATTAGCATTTACGTTAACTATTATGTTAGCTAATATATGTAGGCCCCTCTTTCGTGACCTAAATAACTCTTGTAAAACGAACATAACATAAACAAGGTTAATGGTTCATTTCTTAGATTCTACATTTAACGTTATTTCCTAACAGTTACATTTAAATAGCGGCAAAACAACTTTCAAACTTTCTTCC
>CABFOV010003677.1:13614-37239 GCA_902141375.1 Timema poppense
CATTACATTTTTACAATAAACCATCTATCCTGCTCCCTACACCTGACCGACGAGCAGTGATGGCTAAAAGTGAACCTGAACTTTACATTTTTACCATAAACAATCTATTCTGCTCCCTACATCTGACCGACGAGCAGTGATAGCGAAAAGTGAACATTCGTATACAATTTACAATCCTCTTTATAATGAGCCTAGACACACGGACACAAAGGGGAGGGGTATTCACTTCCAACTCAGTTACGCGCAAATAGTCCGTGACGTCATTCTGACACAACTTTGTAGGTTATCCAAGTCGCTGATTGGACGCGTCGTTGTCTTCCCTCTCTCGACCAATGTGCAACCTTGAAAGTTCGGCGTGGCATTTTCATATCCCTCCGCCAGGTGGCAAACCAGAGTCAGTTGATTTGGCAGAGGGGGGTCAAGTAAACATTGGCTAGTTTATTTCCAATGTTCGGGCTGAGTAGACCGTTGAGCCGTTCTCCGGGATGTAGTTGCCCAACTCTTGTTTATTGGTGCGTTTGACTCGCCAGCGACGTAGCCAGGGGATCTGGACAAAGGTACGTTTGAACAGTTATTTAACTTCACTGTTTATAATGGATTTTTCTGAATGCCGGCTTTGAGTAATGGTTGGGGCTAGATAGGGCTATAAAGAGAAGAATACTATTATAGGTTTTTTTGGAGGTTATTTCTGGGGGTGGGTAGTATGTATCATGGCAATTTTATTAGTGATATTAGGTTAGGTGGGGAGTAATTGTGCAATACAAAGCATTGTATTGTTACAGGATGAAGCTATATGCTGTTCTCAGCAGGAAGGCAACCCAATACTCATGACTTCCAAAGAAATGTATAAGCGTGGGTTAACCTCCTGCCAGAATAAGCCTTATAATAATTATGCTCTTACAAAACCCAGGTTTGTGCCAGTGGTACATCCATCATGATACTAAATACAGCTGCCAAGCAGACCTAGCCAACTCTCTTTTGTTCGGTTCTCTTCAAAGAGGACATTTTGGCGAGAATTCTGGCCACTTTCGACTGGTAGAATGCACAGCTGTATGCTGTCAGGATGTTGGAACCAAGTAGTGTACAAATAGTTATGGAATCAGAAAATATTTAATTTAAAAAAATATATTAATTACTGTACGCTAGAATCTGTAGACCAAATACACAAATGACCATTGGAAACAAATTGGTAAGACTTTCTTAAAGGTGAATATTTTACATTGTTGCATCAGAGCAGGCTATTGTTATTAATTAATCTTGCTCACCGAGACGGATTTTAATCTTTCTTTTACCATTTACGATTGAAACTATGGACATAATTAAATTATCAGTTTTAAATTATAATCCATGATGTATTTTTGTATAAGACATTATGACTCTTTACATGGTGGCGTCAACGATTGTTGAATATCTGCCAAAGGTGTCCTGGAATTTAGTGACCACTTTTTTCTCTTTATTTAAAAAGTTGGTCACCAAATGCCGCTATGCTCGTGATAGAAATTCATTAACACTGTTGAGATTAGCATGTGCATAAAACTAAACTTTATGTTTCTATAGAATTAATATTTGATTTATTTTGTCCAAAAAAATATTATGTTATGAAAACTGAAAAATTAATGCACTAAACTTGCGCTCACTTGCACCCCAATTTAAAGATAAAAAATTATCAGCTATTTTCAACAATTAGCAATAGAGTGTCTTGGGAGTTTGGACACCTTTCTTTACTTCACCTTGAATATCGATTATGATTTTTTATATTTTTAGCACCGTATCTTACTTCCTGTTCAGGTTATACGCTTATACATTAATTACGATAATGGTTTTAGGTAGTATAAAGGTTATATTTAAAGGAAGTGTACCAGAACTTCCGTGGATGGAGAGTGGTAGACTATTTCGTAAAAAAAACACCCTCAATATTTCCAACCTAGTTTAGAACCTCAACGTTATCGACAGTCTAATCTACTGCGAGTGTTGCGCGTTAGAGCAATCATCCACCGAAGGGGGCTAAGATTTATTTACCATTTAAATGGGACTCTTTATTAAATGGAAAATATCGATATCATTAGTTTTTTTAATCTACCAGAGCACAGTCCTAACAGCTTTGCTTTTAAAAAAAATTAATATCACCCTTTGTACCTCCTAAATATGGTACACGCACCCCCTCCCCGGGTCTGCACCAACCACCAAAATTTAACAAAATAAAAATGTTTAAATAACTATTAAACAACAGTAGGCCTAATCTTAATCAATTAAAAGTTTCCTCTAATCCTCAGACACCTGCGCGGTACTACATTGAGAACAAATATTAAACCCAAATGAATAAATTTGAGTTTTTTCATAGTTAATAAATTTTCATCTAGGCCTAACTAAACTTTATGTGTTAACAATTACTATTATATTCATTATTATTACAACTAAAATTAGTGTAAGAATAAAGGTATTTAAAAACACAATTGACTCGGATATATTGTGCCAAATTCCCAGTTTTGCAACTTTTCTAACATTAATTATTAATATGGTGGCTTTGGGGGAGTGAGGGGGGGTGCTATTTTCTATACATAAAATAGATTCTAATAATTTAAAAAAAGGAGGGTCCACTGATCTTAAAGATCATCTTGGGGGTTATTTGTCTGGTAGGTAATTGGGAGCCCCGGGACTAAAATACCGGAGACAGGGAGATTGGGGTTTGATCCCGGTCAGATGAACCAAGGAATTATTTCTAAATATTTTTCCACTCTCCTCACAAGCAAATGGGTGTGAACTTCCTCTCAATTAAACCTTACTGATCAATAAATCATTCATGTAATTAGTATATAGGCTTTTAGCCTGAACGGGTAGTAAGACGCGATGATAAAATAAAATCACCCATAGCTTATGTAACTCCTCCAAACTTAAATCTATACACATGAATATTAACTAATTGTACAGTTACGTACAAAATAACCTTCCTCCTTAAATTTAAACTTATATTTTTTTTCCTGGCATGGTGATATTTAAAACATATTGTAAAATGATTTTTTTCTTAAATTTCTTTTGAATGCTTAAGTTGAGACGTTAAAACAAAACCAATATGTCATATTTATACCATATAATATATATTATAATCACTAAGCACGGATTCATCATAAAAGATATAACATATTTCTTATTTATTGCAAAATAATACAAATGAATTATAAAAAAACAAATGCAATGCTATAGTTAAAGATCTCATTTAGTAAATAGTTTAAGTTCAATAAAGATAATGGATGATAATAAATTGAAGAACTGACTAAAAACACAAATATTGAGTTTTATATCCTAATGGGGAATACATTTCCAAACAACTTTCCATTAAGCTTATTAAATAAATATTATTCGAATGAAGTGTTATTAGCTCGATTAAAATTTGAGTAATTATGAGGGTGTTTAACGTAAATATAATTATTCCTCCAGTGAGTCCTGCAGCCGGCAATCAAAATGGATATACGCTCATCCCTCAAATATCTCAACTATATCTCAATAATTTGTGGAATATTTACCTTTGATAAATACGATCCCTCTTATAAATCTCTAAACAACCTTATAAGAATGTCCTACAAAGTTATTTTTCCAATAATAATATCTTCAATTGGCTTAAAGGTGATAACGTATGACTTATTTAGTATTTCAAACATAAAAAATGTATCTGCCACCCTTTTGAATTACACATTTCCTTCTACTTACATCCTAATAATGTTCAACTGTGCGTTTTACCACTCAAGCGTTGATAGCGGTATAGCCAAGATTCACGCGTTTGAAAATTTCATCCAAAAAGTGTCATTCAACTATGATCGTGCTAAGAAAGCTTGTTATATCTACCTGGCGGTTGGATTCACTTTCCTAATGCTCGCATACTGGCATCATTGGTACAAGAATGACTATAAAAGGTCCATCTTGGTATTTATGGAATTCTCAATGTACCTCGTCGAAGGCCATTTCATATTTCTAGTCCTAGTGTTGAGGGAACATCTGGCTCACATCAACAGACGACTGGACTATCCCGTCGTGAAGTGGGAGGAGGTGGTTGTGTGGTCACAGCACCGAGCAGGAATGGTCGGCGTGGCTCGTCTTGTCAACGTAGCCTACTCCGTACAAATGTTGGCATCGATTACGTTTATATTCATTGCTGTCACCAGCTCCACTTTCAAGTATATATACGTGTTCATGAGCTACCAGTGGCAAAAGAATGAGGTTATTGAACTGATAGTTGTTTTTATGTGGATGGCTCTCAATATTTGTCAACTATTTTCAAGCGTAAGCGCTACTGATTCAACAATGTTAGAGGTAAGTAAAGTTAGGTGTGTTATAACCACCTAGTAGAACTGGAAATAGAACTGATAACTGGATTCAACAGTTATTTTATAGTAATCCCTTAAAAATTTCTAAGATAAACAAGATTTATAAAAAAGATAATTAAATAAGCTTTATAAAAGTTCTCCTCAGTTATAGATTTTATTACTCTTTTTACTTTCTCGCTATCTTACAGGTAAAAATGTATAGTGATCGTCAAAAAATCGGAAAATCTAAAAATGTGTTTTTTGACTTTCCGTCTGTATGTCTATCTGTACCTCAAACTAGAGCCTAAACTATTTTACCGATCGGGCTAAAACTTGATATATAGGGTTTTAATAGGGTTGCCCCGAGGAATTTTTGGAATTGGATATCTAACCCTAAAATTTAGGGTAGTTTACTGAAGGGCAAAAAGAGAAAAAATTGATTTTCTCAAAATTGGCTCTAACGATTTTGATTAAATTTCATTTCTAAACATTTATACATATTCCAAACAGAATGGATTATATCAATATTTTGGCAAAATGACTTAAGGGCTCGTCTGATGAGTAAATTATATATTTTTTATAATATCTCCTAAACTATTTGAGATGTGAAATCACTTATCGCTACAAATATGTAGGTCTCTTTATAATACAAATATTTAATAAGAAGCATATTTTTATAAAAACAACTTTCAAGCTATACGTAAATATATATATATATTAACTTTTCGAACACAAAAGATAAAAGTATTGCGACCACAAAATAAAATAAAACCTGAAATGTTGATTGAAATCGACGTCTCAAGACCCCCCCAAACCATATAAAGTGATCTTTGCAATGAAGTCTCTCTGTGTGTCTGTTTAAACTTAAAATTAAGAGTAGTTTAAGAAAGGGCGAAAAGAGAAAAACTCAATTTTCTCAAAATCGACTCTAGCGATTTTGATTAAAATTCGTATTAGGTGTTGATTAAAATTATGAATAAACTGGCTATTTTCATTTTACCATGAACATGAATTTTAGGGTACTTTACAGAAGCAGAAACTTCCGTATCTCCACAACTATTTGAGATTCTATATAACTTATCATAGCAAAATTGTAGAACTACTAAAAATAAAAAAACATTTATATGAAATATATTTTTATAAATCCAACAGTTTCTGAGGTATTGGCATCTATATTAATACAATTTTGTGAGCTTTAATTGTAGAGAGATACTACTTAAGTTTCAACGCAATAATTATTCAATGCTATAGAGTTATTAAATATAAGTAAGTCTTTAAAATTTATGTTGTCTTACCTTAAACCTCTTAGGAGAAATGTTTGTACAACAATGATCTATATCCATTTTAGACTCAATATTCAATATTTACATTTTTATTGGTCAAAATTTATAAATGAGGAATTTAATAGCAATGCGATGGTATGAAGACTAGCAACACCTAATAAAATGTCGAAAACTTTAACCGGAAGTTGAAATTTTAATACGAAGGGTTGAACCTTGTCGACCCAACATTGTTCTTTTTAATCGGTCCAAACATACAAATGAGTATATCAATTCTTTAAAAACAAAAATTATAAAATTTAAAACCGGGACTAAAAAAAAGTTTTACTTAAGTATAGTGCAATTTTAACAATAGAACGAGAAAGTCAGTGTGTAGTTCCGTACCATTTATTTTAAAATTGCATCCAATACCGTTGTTTTTTTAAAATTAATTTTATTTTGCAATTTTTTATGCTTTGTTCTTTTGCAAAGGTGTGACATGTATTCCCTAATCTGATGCATGGATAAAATTAAGATTATCCAACCTGGTTTGGTGGCTACATGATATAAGGTATAACTCTCCTATTAACTTAGACTATAATATTCCCCTAATTTCCAATTTTCTATCGTAATTGAAATCCTAAAATATTTAAACTGGATATATCTCGCAAATGATATGTTGGTTGAAGTATTCTCTAAATTATTATCCTCAAGATATGTTCTATATATAATCATTTATCTGGTCATTTCAGCGTTCACTTTTGAACCTCCCTCCAATCTAAATTGTAATAAAATTTCTGCCTTTATGAATGATGTAATTAATGTAAGTAATGAATTATTGTTCTCTCAAATACCAGACTGAATTCTTGAATTCCCTGAATCCATCGGGTATGCATCCTCAAAAACTGCGTTAAAAGTTGAGTGCGCAAGTCATGCGCTTGTGAAATAATGAGCCCTCCTAAAATGGATGAAGTCACCCTACTACAGATTCAGTCTTTGATACGAAATATTATTTAAAAATGCTAATACTCACTGGTTGTAAAAAATGAGAAATCTGTATAATCACATTAATTCCTTTCTCATCAAACGAATATTCAATTATTTTCAAACTAATTAAATTCCAATCAAAAATTTGCTTCTCCATTATTAATAAAGATCAAGGCAAGATTACTCCTACTGGTGTTGAATTAAGGAGGCCACGCTTTATTACAGCCAGTTTTATTTGGGTTTCTCTAGTGACTGATCACCAATTTATTTGTAATGACCGATAAAACCACCAACATTATCAACAAACAAATAATAAATTATTACTGAACTGGCATAACATTCTTTTATTGTAATTTTAAAATGAGATTTTCAAAATAATATTAGCCTTTGACTACGGAAACAGCTATTTTATATTTCCTGGGAGAGTACAGTTACATTGCTAATATAAAATATGGATATTATATTATTACTCAATAATAAAATAATTGTAGATTTAATTGGTCTATGCTCTACATAATATGGAAACTGTTGGCTGGCATCCATTATTTTGTGTCAGTTGAAGTTAGCCATTAGCTTTATCTGCGACAGTTCATTTCTGATTTAATTGGCTTTTTAATTTATATATATATTACTCTTTGTGACCACCTAGCCTCTACCTCTGCTTATGTAGCACCACTAAATTTAAATCTCTACACACAAATTATTATTATTATTATTATTATTAGCACCGCGTCTTACTACCCGTTCGGATTATACTCACGCTAATGTGTAATGGTAGGGTGATTGTGAGATAATAAATCTTTGCCGGGACCGAGGATCGAACCCCGGCCGCCAGCATAGAAGTCTGACACCTTACCCCTAGATCGCCAGGTCACATCTACACACAAATACATTACTAAACATTCAGTTGTGCATCAAAGAATAACCTCTTGAAATGTCGTATTAAGTGATTTTTCCTTTTATGATGACATAAAAAATATATTGTGTATATAATTTTTTTGAACGGTTTGTCTGAAAAGTTAAAAATATTTCTTTGTATTTAGTACCATATAATAAATATTATAATTACAGAGCATGAATTCACTATAACAACCGTAGTAAATGTATAATTTTTGGAAGATAATATAATTGAATTATAAATATTATTCAGTTAATAGTTTTGAAAACAATAAAAATAATGGATAATAAATATCGAGTTCCTGTCCAAAACAAAACTTGAGTTTTACACGATTTTGATTATAGTGTTGGAATATTTAAAAAAAACTTTCCATTAGGTTACTTATTTAGATATTAATCTAATAAAGTGCTGTTAAATGGATTAAAATGCATATAAGTAGGTTTTTAAAGTAAATATCACTATTCCACCATTGAGTCTTGCAGCCAGAATTCAAGATGGAACTACGTTCAAAACTAATTATTCTCAACTATATCTCAGTAATTTGTGGAATATTTTCTTTTGATAGATACGATCCTTCTTTTAAATCCTTAGCCAACATTTTAAGAATGTCTTACAAAGTTATTTTTCCAATCATAATATCTTCAATTGGTTTAAATGTTATAACACATGAATTGTTTAGTATTTCAAACATAAAAAACATTTCTGGCACCATTTTTAACCTCACGTTCCTTTCTTCTTACATCCTGGTAGTGGTCAGCTGTGCTTTTTACCATTCAAGTGTTGATAGCATTATAGCAAAGATATCCTATTTGGAAAATTTCATCCAAACACTGTCGTTTGACTATGATCGTCCTAAGAAAATTTGCTATAAATTTTTGGCAGTTGCGGTTATATTAGTAATGATATTATACTTCTACCATTGGTACAGTAGTAACTTTAACTATTTAATCTTGGTATTTATGGAATTCTCAATGTATCTCGTCCAGATCCATTTCATGTTCTTAGTCCTGGCGATAAGAGAACACCTTGCTCACATAAATCTGAGACTGGGCTATCCCGTCGTGAAGTGGGAGGAGGTGGTTGTGTGGTCACAGCACCGTGCAGGAATTGTCGGCGTGGCTCGTCTAGTCAACGCCGCCTACTCCTTACAAGTGTTGGCATCGGTGACGTCGATATTCATTACCGCCACCAGCTCCACTTTCAGGCATATGCACTTGTTTATAATATCATATCAGTGGCAAAAAGATGAGATTATAGGCCTGATAGTTTATTTGATGTGGATGATTCTCAACGTTTGTCATCTTTTTTCAAGCCTAAGCGCTAGCGAGTCAACAATTTCAGAGGTGAGTACACTCATGGGTGTTAAAACCAGGTAGTCGAAATGAAACCAGAAACTATAACTGAAATTAAACTTTTTTCTTTTTTAAGAATCAACAATGGAACAGGTACATTAAAAATAAATCACCTAAGATCAAGCACAGGAATTATAAAATATAAGTATTTAGGTTCATAAACGTTCTGATATTTTATTAAGAGTTTCTAGATTTTATAATTCCTTTTTAAATTTGAATTTCAGAAATTGATTGTATTTATACATTTTCTATTGCTTCTTTTACTAAGATATTATGTCAAGTTGTGACATTTGGAGATTTAAGTGTGCCAATGAGCACTTAGAATTAAGCAGAGATAAGGAATTATTACCGTCACATTGTGTAGGTATTTCTCATTTATTCTTTAGGTTAAAAGTTAAAATCATAGGAAGTTGTATTTAGCTTTGAGTGACAGTTAACATACCTCAGGGAGGGGGTAGTGATGAGAGATAGGCCATTTGTACACTTTGTTCGAAAGTTTACACTTGGACGTGTCTCCCGTTTATGTGGTGTCAGGCTGACCATTTTATTTCGAGAAATATAATGGTGTGAATGAAGGTATACGAATTGTAAATCTTTTCACTTTCTGACTTCAAATCAAAAGTAAGAAGTATTCCATCACGAATTGTAAATCTTTTCACTCTCTGACTTCAAATCAAAAGTAAGAAGTATTCCATCACGAATTTTAAACATTTTCACTCTCTGCTTTCAAATCCCAAGGAAGAAGTGTTAAGGATGTACTGGAATTAAATGAGAATATTTTTATCTTCATTTAAAAAGTTTCTCATCTAGTGTCATTTTGCTTATGACATGTATTAAAAAAAACTATTGATATCTTCATGTGGTAAACACTAAACTATGTTTCTATTTTATTTATTTTGACAAAAAAAAAATATTTTTTTTTCACACAAAAACACTGACATTTTCTCACGTTCTTTGATTCCCCATCCTAAATGGTAAGCTATCTTTTTGAAAGAGAAACATAAAGATAAGATTCATCACAATTTTGGCGGTAATAATTATAGTTTTAGACTTTTAAAATTAGTTTTAAACTTTATTGACATAATCTTGTTTTGAGGGCTAAAGGGAAAACTTAGAATTTATTTACTCACATTTTCAAGGGCGGTATTTATATCACTAACCCAATAAAGAACCCACAAATAGTTTTTTAAACTTCTTTCTTAGCAACTCTTCTGACTACCTTATCAGACTATACGCATCTGTTTTAATTAGGCTAATAAGTTAGGGATGGAGAAGGTTTAAATTAAATTAATTGTAACAGTATATGCGTTGAGTAAGATTGCATTTTTTTAAAAATAACATCAATGCACCTGACTGGAATTCGATCGCCGATTTCCCTGTCATCTATTTAATTACTTACATGAATCCATTGACCATGCAGCCACCAAATCCCATATTTTTTAAAAATAAACTAAATAATAAAAATAACTTTTTAGCAATAATCTTTAGTGCATTATACATGTCTCATGATTGTCTAACAGTTTGCATCACTAAATAGATAAGTGATAAATTAAACTTTTCTCTGTACCCTGAATATCTAAATCTCTAGAATGCTTTCCAAATATCCAGGAGGACGCTTCTTCTTAGAATAAATTTATGACACATAAGATCACATTAAATTGTAGCTGGTTTTAATATTCATCTTATGTATGTGTACCACTTTCCATTATTTTCTTACTCTATGGCATTAAAGAATTGAGATTTGATTACCACACTTAAAAAAGCAAACCACTTCTCCTTATCTTGAGCCAGTTATACCCAGTCCACCTCATTACACATCACAACTATCTTGAGCGAGTTCTATCCAGTCCACCTCACTACACCTTATCTCTTTCAGGTTCGTTCTAATGTTATCCTCCCACATTCATCTAGGTCTTCCCCATGGTCTCTTACTATTGGGTTTGCCAGTAAATATTCTCAACATATTTATAAATTCTTCCATTCTTGCTGCATGTCCTGTCCACCCTAGCTTAAACCAAATAGCACTGTAAAAGAATATGTTGTTTAATAACTATTTAAATTATCGTACCCGATCTGTATTTTATGTGTGATCATATATACTCAGTTGTTTTGGAATTAGATTTTAAACCTATCTCCTTACTAGCTTCCAGTAAAGTTGATTCATTATTAGCACACCCTACTTACTATTGACCAGCAAATTAAATCATCTGCTAATCATAATTGCTTCATTGTACCGTTTGATGTCCAGCCCACCCTACTCAACGCTACTCTATTGCATTACCCTAATAGCATAATCTAAGGTTAGAGTAAATATAAATGGGGAAAATGCATCTCCTTGTTTCAACCCATTATATATATATTTGCAATTATCTGAGAAGTGACATCCAACACGTACACTGTCACGCGTATTTGATATAAATGTTACTATAGATTATTCTCTAAATAAGGAGAGACGTGTATAGTAGACGCTCCTTCTTATTATTCGTAATTTTATAGCAAAAAGGTTGGTTTGATTTGATTTCTATCTATCCATAGCTTGGCATGCACCCAACCCTATGGCTATGTCCTGGCTAGCAGGAATAGATTTCAGTTCCAACAGTGTGATTCCAACTTCACTAATATTAGGGAATCCGATATTATTAACGACCCATATAACTGCTACCGAGTGTAGAAATAGTGTACAGTACGGACGATGGTTTATTCAACCTTATCAGACTACCAACGATGAACAAGATATAAACAAAGTCAGTTCTCAAACTCCAGTACGCGGACGACAACGTCGTTTCGGCCAACTCAGAAGAGGACCTCCAGGCTATTTTGAATACATTTCATTAGGTATATACGTTCATTTTTCTTGGCATTAATTTCGGAAAGACGCAGGTTCTGTATACACTTGCACTCCATCCCAACGTTGCGGATCCTGCCATCACCATCAATGGGGAGGTCTTGCAGAACATCGAACACTTTCCTTACCTTGGAAGTCACCTGTCAACAAATGCCAGCGCAGCTTTTGGACGGTTGCGAGAAAAAGTCTTTGATAGCTATAATATCATAACTCAAATCAAATTCTACATGTACCAAACTATCATAATATCAACTCTTACTTATAGGTATGAAGCTCGGACACCCTACAGAATACACACAAAATGCCTGGAGAGGTAACCGTCAGCGTTGTCTTAGGATAATTCTCAGAGTGAACTGGCAAGACCGGTGTTCAAACATAAATGTCTTAGAAGAGGTTAATACCACCATTATTGAAGCGTTGATTATCAAGCATCAAATTCAATAGACATGTCACGTTGTTTGAATTCCCGAAACTCGTCCCTGAAAGTAGATTATCTATTCACAGCTGAAGGATGTCCAAGAAGCACAAACGGTACAAGGACGTTCTTAAGTCCAAACATCAAGAAATGCTTAATTGACTTTTACAACTAGGAGGCCACAGTGGCCAATAGCCTGTCATGGCATCGGCTTGTCCACGAAGGCCAACAACAGTTTGAACTTCAACGACGATAACACCAACCTGACAAGCGTAATGCCAGGAAAGAACGAATACATCTTTAGGAGCATCAATCCTCAACAGCCAGCGGTTAACGCAGACAACGTGTGCCAACAACGTAGGAGAGTATGTAACTCCAGGATTGGTCTCTACAGTCACCTAAGAGCCCACAATCTCTACTGATAATATCCGAGGAAGACAATCATAATCCTTATTGAGTTATAGCCCATCATCATCATCATCATCATCATCATCATCATTGTCCTTCACATTTATTATCCTAGCATGAAATAAGGTAATTGTAGCAAAAAGAATCCTAAGCCATTTGTAAATCCCACACACACACACAAACTAAAAAGAACGAGTACCCCACCTATCGTAGAAAATGTTCTAAAGACTGTGGTTTTTCACTCTATATGCAAACAAAAGGAATTCATACCATAATAAATAGGAAGCATGATATGAACTCTAGCTCTCTGTAACATTAAAATGAATATGAATGCTATGCCGTCATCCAAATATATTTCTGATCATCTTCAAAATATCGGCGATGTTAAAGTAGAACAACTTAAACCGTAAATTATAGTGTTAAACGATTTAGACACAACGTTATGTACAGTAGCACCATGGCTTCTTTGGGGCTGACTGACAGCTCACAGCCGACTTATGACTGTCAACATTTAGGTATATACATACATTTTGACCGTCAAAAGTGACAGCTTTTAAACACATGTTTTTGCTGATCATATGGTTCGGCGTAGGGATACATAATTTGGTCTGGTAACTTTTCAAAGCTTTTAACTGTCCAATGTGAGCTGTCAGTCAGCACCAAAGAAGCCATGGGGCTACTATACTCTGGAAGATCATTATTAAAAATCCACCATGATATTTTATAACTAAATGAAAAAAATAATTATTCTGGCACCAAGAAATTAAACTGTTGACATCATCAATAGCAAACTAATGAATCAGTAAAAGCTTAGAATAAAGTTTATCTATCAGTGGATCGAGTAATGAATGGTGTTTCTGTCAACTACCCGGTTGAATTCTTGAATTATCTGAATGAATCAGGTGTGCATCCTCGTAAATTGCATTTAAAAGTGGCGTACACCTGTTAAATATGAGCGCTCCTAAACTTTGTAACGTCTCTTTACTACATATTCAGTTTTGATGTGAGATATCATTCAAACTATAATATTAATTTTCTCTGGAAAATTAGAAAGGTTTATCATCTTATGAATCCCTCTTATATAAAACGATTACTAAATTAATTTTAAACAAATTCACTTCCCATTAAATATTTGCAGATAATAAAGTACACCCTTGTCGATTTAAGGATCCCATGTCTTTCTTTCCCTCACCGGGTTTATTTTGTTTGATCTAGAGACAGTTCATCCAATTTTTGCACTGACTGAAAATCCACCACACATTATACAAATAGGTCATAGCTAAGAAATTTACTTTTGGCATAACATTCTCTCGTAATTTTAAAACCAACATTTCGAAATAATATTATTCTTCGACTACGGAAACAGCTATTTTGCCAACCCGGGCAAAGCACCTGTTTATTGATATTTAATTAGAAATTATGGATATTATATTATTAATCAATAATCTATTATATAATTGTGGAATAAATTGTCTATTTTCTAGGAATCATTTAAACTGTCAGTTGTCATTCTTTATTTTGTGTCCTCGGTCCCGGCAAAGATTTATCTGATTACCAAACCCTTCCTTCACCTCTGACAAGACATCTTGTGAATGTGAGGAATATTTTCTAGGAATCATTTAAACTGTCAGTTGTCATTCTTTATTTTGTGTCAGCTGAAGCTATTGTCCTTATCTGATATTTCTTTTCATACCACTCTTTCCAAATCCTACCCTTTAACTATTGTTAATGTAGCACCTCCAAACTTAAATATGTGCACAAGAATAGACGCCAGAAAAAAATTAAGTATATGAAACCACCATCTTTAAATTTTATATTAAGCGTTTTTACTGGAGTGGTGATATAAATAAGATATTGTTTATATATTTTTTTAGCGCTTCTATGAGAAGATATATTTTTTTCACATTTATCGCTATATAATATATTATAATCACAGAAAACGAACTCGTTGTGAAAGAGACAACAAAAGTACTATTTTTGCAAGATAATATTAAATTATAAAGAAACAAAGCTTACAATTATAAATATTATT
Organism: Timema poppense; assembly: GCA_902141375.1. NCBI lineage: Eukaryota > Metazoa > Arthropoda > Insecta > Phasmatodea > Timematidae > Timema > Timema poppense. The sequence goes on from CABFOV010003677.1 coordinate 28,109, forward strand.
TAGTTAATAGTTTTGAAACCAATAAAGATGATGGATGATAATTACTATTGAATTCCTCTTCAAAACAAAACTTGAGATTTTCAAGATTCTAATTATAGTGATAGAACATTTAAAGAATATCCCATTAGTTTACCTAATTAGATATTAATCTAATGTATAAAATTAATCCATTTAAAAGCCCTTTAAGTAGGTGTTTAAATAAATATCACTATTCCTCCAGTGAGTCTTGCAGCCAACAGTCAAGCTGGAACAAAGGTCAAACCTCGTATTTCTCAACTATATCTCAGTAATTTATAGAATACTTTCTTTTGACAGATACTGTAACCTACTTCTTTCATCATCCCACACAAATAACAAACTGAGGTAGAGATAAGTGAGTTATAAATGTTATTCAAAACAATCAAGATACACCTCAATGAGAACATACAAGCGTTAGGCGCTGAGCAAGTAATCAAGCCTAATGGGCTGGCGGGCGCAGAAGTGCATGTAAACAGCAACAATAGGGGGCAACTAATTTAAGCGCCAAACATGGAGTTTACTTTCCCTCCGAAAGTTGTTGTTCTATTCTTTTGTTTCGCTCAAGAAAAGGCCTTCGGTTTCTATTGGGTTCGAACCCACAAACAACGGGTCCAGAGTCAAGCACTNAGAAAAACCCTTCAGCCTCTGTTGGGTTCGAACCCACAAACATCGGTTCTTGAGGCGAGCACTTTACCCCAAGATCACCGAGGTCAACGGTGGTATAGGTCATTCAAAATTTAATGCGTGTATTAAAGATGGGTCGGATAAACTTTTTTTTCAAATATGAAACTTCATTTTGCCATCAAATCATAAATTTAAATTTAACTAATTATTCTAAGCAAGTGTTTAACTTTCCCAATAACTAGGAATTTTTCCTTCACTTCTGATTTTGTTTATATTAAATGATAAAGTAATGATCTCGGTTTCGGTTGTTAGGTTTTCCTATAATTATTTTGGTTTTAACCACAACAAACAATTTAACTATTTTAAAACCTTTAAAAAGTAAATGAAACTTATCAGCTATTTAAAAAAAAATATTATGAGTTGAATTTTAATCTATGAATATTCCTTGTGGGTTCTAGGGTCCCATCCTTTATATATTCTAGAATATATGCCTCAATACACTTGATTATTGATGTAAAATTGTTCAACTATGAAAAACTTAGGCCTACCCAAATTATTTTATCATTTTATTATTTTTAAATAGGTATTTGTCTTTGAGTAACTTTCATTTATACCGGATTTCCTAGAAAATAATATACTGGAAATACTGAGATTTCAAAAGTATAGTCAGGTTGACATAGTGTATTGTATTATTAATCAATAAGGTATAATATATTTTAGAATTCAATTTGTAGATATTCTTTATAATATGTAATCTGTCAGCTGCCATCCATTATTTTGTGTCAGTTGAAGTTGGCCATTGGCTTTATCCTAGACAGCTCATATCTGATTGTTTTATTATTTTAATCTATATATCACCCATATTTAGTACCATATAATATATTATAATCAAAGAACATGAATTCGTTTTGAAAAAGACAACCTGTGTGTTATTTTTGGAAGATAATAAAGTGGAGCCTCATTAAAAGCACTAATAGGGGCTGAATTTTTGACCGTTTAATTAAAGCCCAGTTCCCAACAATTAATTCTTATAGGGGTGTAATGTAGCTGGTGTACATAAATGAAATCAGTAGTTAGCCATAAAATGTGTTTATTATATATCAAATAATAAACATCCTTCAACACAGGTTGAATTGAAACGATGTGTACGTGTTCGCTTCATTAATCTTTAGGAAAAGAATGTCTAGGTTAATATTGATTGCTTGCATTAATTGATTTAAAAATAAATATTTTCTGTTGGGTTTGTTTTCTGTATATTGGGTGCCGTAAGTGAACATAATATGCAAACATATTTTCATTTACCGATTGCTCATCATATTGGATAAAAAAAAATTGTCGTTCATTTCGCTCACTTTAATTGTAGGCCGAGTAGTGTCTACTACCACTTCTTCATCTTCCTCCGAAGATTCTGTTTCTTCAGTTACACTGGCGTAAAGTTCTTATTCAGTTAAAACATGGAAGCAAGGGCCGTCTTCATCTGCTTCAAGTCAGGCCTCCACATCTTCCGACGAAAGTGATTCCTCTCCTCCTCTCTGCAGTGTGTCATGGTAGTCTTCTGTCTCACAATTTTCTACTTATAGAGTTATTTCTTCATTATAGAAAAGCTGTTTCCATGTCCTTACCAAATTTGTCTGTTTGATTTATTTTACGGCAACAGTAAAGTTGTAAATAGTGTATCGAATGTTGTATGACTTTAAATTTTGAAGAGTCTGTTATCCCCTTTTGTCTTCTTCATCAGCGAATGTCTCTTCAACCTCCAGGATTTCACTAAGGAATTTCCTTTTATACAGCCGCTTTGGTCCATCGGCTGAAACATGGATGTTGTGTTGGGTGGCAGGAACATACATTTGATCTTATATATTTACTGCAGAGTTTGTTCTCATTAGGATGTGTTGCTGCATAATTTAAAGAAGCAAGGCCGTTAATTCGTATTCTGGTCTTTTTTAATGTTCAATCTGGCGTTTTTAAATCGCTGGTACAGCGTTTGTTGCAAAACTAATCGTTTGTTATTTTGGTTGTAAACCATGCATTGAGAGTACTATAGTATGTACTGGAAGATTGTCCATCAAATTTTTTATTATCTTAGGAATTTTTTGCTTTTACTGAAAATAAATGTTTTAAGAAAATGGCTAACATCTGCATTCACACACAGCAAAGCTGACATACGCTGATGGCTTATTTTTCTGCCAGGCTTGGTTTTCTAGGCTTTTGAAGCTTGCGTGTCGTCCAAGTAAATTTCTTCAAAACAAACCAGTCTCACTATAATAATAAATTTGGCTCAACTGATAAACCTAATTTTTAATCACATCATAGAGTTTTTTTCTAATTTTCTCAACAGTTTCAAATTCTGAACTCAAATTATCGCCACAAATTTTGTGGTTTGAACGGTTTTGGTGTCGGCGAAATCCAAACAGCCAACCACAGCTCGCTTTAATTTGTTTAAGTCCCATCTGTTTATACACTCTTTCAGCAGCTGCTTGAATTTTTATTCCTTGAACAGCTAGCCTAGATGAACTAAGCTGAGAAAACACCTTATAGACTACATCATTCAGCGTAACAACAGTTTATCGTGAAGACCTAAAAGTTTTTCGTCTACGTTTCTGTCTTACATTAGGCTTACTTAATGACATGATTCAAAGGTTAGTTAATAAAAACTTATAAGTGTGGGCATGCAACCAATAAGTGTATAATAATCTACCAATAACTGACGAATACTGCACAAAACAGAAATGAGGTGATCGGCAATTTGTTAAATTTCAAACAATGACTCGTCTGGCCTTCTAATTGGCGAGCAGTGTGACTCATGCGGCACATCCATGTTTACGCAAAACTACACAACGATCGATGATTAATCGCTTGCTTGGAAATATAAAGCTCGTCAGATAAAATAATTATCTTTTAATGTAATACAATTTTTTTTAACTGGCCGTTATAAGTGATGACTAGTATAATAGGTTCTGTTATAATGAGGTTATGCTGTATAATTAAATTATAAAGGATAAAACCTTATAATTAAAACTATTACTCAGTTAATTGTTTTGAAACAATAAAGATAATGATGATAAATATTGATTTCCTGTCATCCAAAACAAAATTTGAGTTTAACATAATTTTAATTATATTTGTGGAACATTTAGTAGAGTTGTACATTAGGTTACTTTATTAGATATTAATCTAATAGAGTGATTTTAAATGGATTAAACTGTATATAAGTAGGTGTTTAAAGTAAATATCAATATTTCCCCATTGAGTCTTGCACCCACAATTCAAGATGGAACTACGGTCAAACCTCAGATATCTAAACTATATCTCAGTAATTTGCGGAATATTTTCTTTTGATAGATACGATCCTTCTTTTAAATCTCTAGCTAACACTTTAAAAATATCTTACAAAGTTATTTTTCCAATAATAATATCTTCAATGAGTTTAAATATTATGTTGCATAGATTTCTTAGTATCTCAAATATAAATGCAATTTCTATCACCATTTTGGGTATTTCAATGCTTTCTTCTTACATCCTGGTAATGGTCAGCTGTGCGTTTTACCATTCAAGTGTTGATAGCATCATAGCAAAGATTTCTTGTTTGGAAAATTTAATCCAAACAGTGTCATTTGACTATGATCGTCCTAAGAAATTTAGCTATAAATACTTGGCAGTTGGGTTTATATTAGTAATTATATTATACTTCTACCATTGGTACACAAGTAGCTTTAAATATTTCATCTTGATATTTATGGACTTCTCAATATATCTCGTCCAGATCCATTTCATGTTCTTAGTCCTGGCGATAAGAGAACACCTTGCTCACATAAACCTGAAACTGGACTATTCCGCCGTGAAGTGGGAGGAGGTGGTTATGTGGTCACAGCATCGTGCAGGAATTGTCGGCGTGGCTCGTCTTGTCAACGCCGCCTACTCCGTACAAGTGTTGGCATCGGTGACGTCCATATTCATCTTTGTCACTTGCTTTACTTTCACGAATATATACGTGTTTGTTATGTTATACCAGTGGCAAAAAGATGAGATTATAGGCCTGATAATTTATTTGATGAGAATGATTTTCAACGTCAGTCAACTTTTTTCTAGCCTAAGCTCTAGCGAGTCAACAATTTCAGAGGTGAGTACACTCATGGGTGTTAAAAGCCAGTATTCGAATTGAATCCAGAACTTATAACTGAAATTTAAAGTTTTCCTATGTGTCAATACTGGAACAGGTACTTTAAAATTAAAATGGCAACGATCATGTACAGGAATTGGAAAATATAAGCATTTAGGTTAATAAACGTTCTAATATTTTATTAAAAGTGTATAAATTTTATAATTCTTTTTTAAAATCGCATTCCAGACCATACTTTGTTCAAATTTTATTTATACATTTATTTTTCTTCCTTTTACTATTATCTATTGTCATGTTGTGAAATTTGCAAATTTTACGAGTGCTAATGAGTACTTATGAGAGACAATAAATTTGATTTTGTTTAAAGTTAAATATTAACGTGTTTACTATTTATGTGGTGTCAGTCTGACCAGTTTACATCAAGGAATAAAATGGGGTTGGAGAATGTACTCGAATTGTAAATATTTTCACTCTCTGCCTTCAAAACTCAAATAAGAAATATCCCAGAAAATGTGTTAATTGGTTGCGGTGTATAATCTATTTTTTGTTCGAAGAGTGGCTAATAATTTAATAGATGATAGAAATTAATATTATTCCTCCTGTTTTGGTGGCCGCATTGTAGTAAACCATTATTATCGTGTTGAACTGTACTAATAATGACAAGGAGATCTAGTTTTGGTCTCTGATCCTTTGTAATTAGGTTGGTTTTTTAAATGGTTTTTCACCGTCTCTCCACGCAAATTCAAGTACACTTAATCTAAATTAAATTTTTCTCGTACCTAAATCATTAACTATATATATACACACATATTTTATATATATATATATATATAATCCAGATCATAGTTTATTTAAATATGAAAACATTAAGTTTCACTTTAAGTGTATAATCAATATAAATAAAATTATATATAGTGTAGTACCGCAAATTAATTTACTTACATTTATTTGTCTTTAAATGTATTATGAACTTCATAAAAGTACTTAATATTCTAATTTAATGTTCAAATTAATATTGATAATGTTGCTATAACATTATTTTATTATCTGATTAGTCAAGTCTAAGATATTGTTTCCAGGGCTCCTGCTATAGTTGACAGTTCTGTCTTGGTCAGACACTCCTGGCACCACTGTACTCGATAAGAGATGCGACCACATACCCGAACCAAAGGCAATTTTTGCCGAATATCCCGATGTGGTCTTTTACCGTATTGGTCACACTAATGTATTTTCTCATAGCATAGAATTAATTGACCACATTTCAGTTAGGTCAAAGGCCTATTGCTATGATCCCCATAAACTTGAAGTTTTGAAGGGGCATTATATATATATTTTTTATTATTATTAGTATTAGTATTAGCACCACGTCTTACTACCCGTTCGGGTTATATGCACTTAAGCTAATGTGTAATGGTAGGGTGATTGTGAGATGAAATGAATGACCTACAGTTTAACGTGGAATCCGAACCAGGGTGGAGGCCTGGCATTCCCCACATTAACAAACTGTGATTAATACAAGTCTTTTCAGAGGTGAAGGAAGGGTTTGGAAATCAGATAAATCTGTACCGGGACCGAGGCTCGAACCCCGGACCCGTGAACTTGTTGAAGACAATAGTGAGAAGGTATAAAAGCCCCTATGATTCTCCGGCATTATTAATAGGACGCCCTGGGCAGAAGCCACGTAAGGTTGTCGATTATCGTAAATGGAATAATAAAATACCGTACGAGGTTTCTTCTTTACTTACCATAGAGATGCCATTTCAGTAAACAGGCCAGGCCCAGTACTACACGGTCATAGACTTAAATAAAGCTTACTACCAGAGCCCTTTAAATGAAGAATCTAAGCATTATACGGCACTTACCACGCAATGCGTTTTCTTGGACTTCAGTTACGTTTCCTTTGGTGTTTAAACCGGGGCCCCAAATACTAAAAACGGCTATAACATACCGTTTCCTCAGATATACAATTTAAGTATATCTTCAACTACCTAAATGACGTGGTTATATATTCTAACAAATAGGAGGATCAAAAGAGAAATGCAAGCGAATGATGAGTCCCTTCAACCAATCGCGTACGCTAGCCGTACTCTGCATCAGCACGAGCATATCTATTCTACCTTAGAATTGGAGGGTCTTGGAATAGTATACGCCACGGATCGATTCAGGATTGCACATGTTTCAGAGGCGAACAACCCTGTAGCCGATTTCTTGTCTCTAATGTTCGAGGAATCCAATATCTGTGGGAATGAAGGTCCCCAGAAGATCCGACCTATTTTGGGCGTGTTGAGCCAAATTCCTGAAGGGTTCACCCCAATCGGAGAAGCGCAGAGAAAAGATCCTGATTTGTCAAAGCTGATATTATCTTGTGAAGACAAGTCCAATCCTGATCACCTTAAACTGATTAACGGTTCTCTTTGAAAAAACTCACCCGTCGTACTGTTTGGAAGGTTTACGTTCCCCATTGTTTGGCTAGGATGATATTCGCGTATTATCACTAATCCCCAGTGGAAGGACACTTAGGTGCGAACAAGACCATAGGTAAGATTTGTTTGTAATTTTTATCGGAAAGGAATGAAAGCGGAAATCCGGGACTAGGTTTTTAAGTATGAGATGTCTCTTAGGGTTAAGACTGCTAAGAATCACCAATACGGGACGTTAAATTCATGAGTTGCTAGTTTCCCGATTGACAGAATTTATATTGATCTGTTCAGCCATTTACCAAGATCATGGAAAGGACACAACTTCCTAGTTACCGTAGTTGACGGATTCTCAAAATTTGTGTAGATGGTACAATTGAGGGAGGTAACTTCCAAATCAGAAGTTGACGCTCTCGATGCTACCTCGTTTCGCAGCTTTGGGTACCCTCATATCTTGATGTCCAACATCGCGGGACAGTTTACATCCAAAATATGTAAGGCTATGTTTCTTAATAATGGTATAAAACATGTTACCTCCACTCCTTACTATCCGCAACTTTTTCACGTAGAAAAGTTCCACCGAAACCTCAAGTCCAACTTAATTGCCTTTCACCATGTCCACCATAAGGATTGGGATAATAATCTAACACTGTACAAGACAGCCAAAAGAAGAACCCTTCTTCCTTGATGTTAGGCCATGATTTTCGTTCCCAAATAAATCATGTAGGTACAATGTTGATGATATCTGGTACCATACAATTTAGGAGATAATATCATGTATTAATAACTTAATTTCATTAAAGCCATTGACGGCAAAACCAAAAGCTAGTCTGTCGGTTGCCAGTTCCGACGACTTAGCCACGCGTAATGCCCACGTCACGCAACTGAAACATTGTCACTGACTTCAAGAGTGAACAAAAGTGCTTAAGTTGTTTTTATGTTCGTGTGTATGTTCTGTTTGAGAAGGAAGAGTGCATCTTTATGTTCTGATGTTCGTTTCCGTAAGTTGCATGTACCTCATATCTTAACAAAATGACAATAGAATATGTGAGTTCATTGTAAAGACAATACAAAGTGGTTCTAAGATAATGCAGGACATACAAAGAACTGAGTGAACTAATAATTAGAGAAAGTAATATGTACCATGTGTTAAGTTAATTTGATCTCTACATATTTTTTCCTTGAAAATTCATTTTCGATCCATAATCCAAATTTGGTGAAAGTAGTGATTGTGTATCTTATTTAATCACTTTTTCTAATTATTTTGATAGACTACAACTTAAAATCACTCCCTATTGTAGATATAGAAATCGCAGCATCATCAGCTTTGAAAGGAATCAAAGACATCAAAATACTTCAGTTCAGATGAGATTGTCACAAATTACTATTTGATCTCTGCAACAAATTTTACTTAAGTGTCCTCTCTCCTACAAAATTGCTAAGGAGCCTAATTGTCTTTCTCCTGCAGTCATGCTTATTCCATTTGTTATAACTATAGGAAAACTTCTGCATTAGAAGTCATACTAGACAAGAAACCACTATCTAGCGTGCAAGTTGATGTTATAAAAAGAAACTACTTTAACTTTGTATCAAAACAAGAAGTTATTGACTACCTTAAACAATTCACTTCATGTGGTGATCAGCTTGATAAGTTCTTCATGAATATTTTTTATAGTGTAAATGCATCTCAAAAACTACAATATCTTACTAAAAATAATTATTGTTCTATTACAAAACAATGCTGCCGCTGAGCGAAGTTTTTCTGTGAATAAAGAATATCTTTTTGAAAACGTACATGAAGTCAGGCTTATTTCTCTTAACTTGTAACTAATGATGTAGTCAATGGGACCTCTAAGTATGAACATTTAAAAAAAGATGATTCGTGCTGTTAGGAATGCATCAGGAATAAGGAAAGTAGTTCTTGAAAAAAAAAAAAAAGTTAAGGTATACCA
>CABFOV010003677.1:37264-55695 GCA_902141375.1 Timema poppense
AAAAAAAAAAAAAAGTTAAGGTATACCAAAGTCAAAAAAGAAACACAGAATATGAAAAAATAAGAATTTAGAAGTCTAGAGAAGAACAGCTTTTTATAAAGCATTGGAAGAGGCAGAAATTTAAAAAAGTTTTTAGTTGAATGAATATTAATTTTTGTCTACATTCTAAATACATGTTTTGTTTTGGGTTTTATCATTTTAGTTTCTAATTATGTAAGGTAACTTCAATTATCTTTATTTGCAAGTGTCAGTGTGTGTATGCGCGTCTATTAAAGATGGGTTGGATACACATTTTTCAAATCTGAGATTTAATTTTGCAATCAAAGCCATAATTAAAATTTGAATTTAAGAAAATATTCCAAGCATATATGTTTTACTTTCCAAAATAACTAGTAATTTTTAATTCACTTCTGATTTTGTTTACATTAAATGATAAATTAATGATCTGGGGTTTGATTGTCAGGTTTTTCCTATAATTATTTTGTTTTTAACCACAAACTATTTAGCTCTTTTAATACCTTTAATAAGTAAATTTAACTTATCACCTATTAAAAAAATAATTATTTGAGTCTTTAATCCATTCCTTGTATGGTCTATGGCCTCATTCTTAGTATATACAAGAATATATGCGTCAATACACTTGATTATTGATGTAAAATTGTTTAACTATGACAAACCTAGGCCTAACCAAACTTTTTATTATTTCATGATTTTGAAATAGGGATTGATAGTCTCTGAGTAACTTCCATTTATACTGGATTTATTAAATACATATATACAAAAAATACGTAAATATACTTAGATTTCAAAACTATTTTCAGTTAGACACAATGTATAGTACTATATCAATTAGTTATAAAATAATGGTCAATTTAATTTTTCTATATTCTACATTATATGTGAACTGTCAGCTGCCATCCATAATTTTATGTCAGTTGAAGTTGGCCATTGGCTTTATCCTAGACAGCTCATATCTGATTGTTTTATTATTTTAATCTATATATCACCCATATTTAGTACCATATAATATATTATAATCACAGAACATGAATTCGTTTTGAAAAAGACAACCTGTGTGTGATTTTTTCGATGATAATAAAGTGGGGCCTCATTAAAAGGACTAATAGGGGCTGAATTTTTTGACCGTTTAATTAAAGCCCAGTTCTCAACAATTAATTCTTATAGGGGTGTAATGTAGCAGGATGTACATAAATGAAAGAACAGTAGTTAGCTATAAAATGTGTATATTATATATCAAATAAAAAACATCCTTCGATATAGGTTGATTGGAAAAATATGTGTATGTCTACGCTGCATTAATCTTTAGGAATAGAAGATCCATTTTCATGTCGATTTCTTGCATTCATTTATTTAAAAAAAAATATTTTTCTGCTGGGTTTGTTTGCTGTTTATTACTTCAGTTAATAGCTGACGTATGTGTCATAAGTCTTTATAATATGCAAACATATTTTCATTTGCCATTTGTTCAACATATTGAATTACAAAATTTAAATTGGCTTTCATTTCGCTCACTTTAATTGTAGGCTGAATAATGTCTACTACCTCTTCTTCCTCTTCCTCTGAATATTCTGTCTCTTCAATTAAACTGCCGACAAGTTCTTCTTCAGTCAAAACATTGAAGCCAGGGCCGTCTTCGTCAGTTTCAAGCCAGGCCTCCTCATCATCCAACGAAACTGATTCATCTTCTCCTCTCTGCAGTATGTCACGCTAGTCTTCTGTCTCGAAATTTTCTAATTCTGGAGTTGTTTCTTCATTACAAAAAAGATTTTTCCATTTCTTTGACCAATTCGTTTGTTTGATTTATTTCACGACATCAGCAAAGTTGTAAATAGTGGATAGAATGCTGTATGAATTTAAATATTGAAGAATATGTTATCCCCTTCAGTCCTATTTATCAGCGGATGGCTCTTACACCTCTAGGATTTCACTAAGGAATTTCTTTTCATGCAGCCGTCTTGCGGTGTGGATCACGCCTTGGTCCAACGGCTGGAACACGGATGTTATGTTGGGTGGCAGGAACACACACTTGATCTTCTTATCTTTACTGCAAAGTTTGTTCTCATCAGGTGTTGGTACATTATTTAAAGAACCTGGACCCTTACTTCATATTCTGGTCTCTTTTAACGTTCAATCTAACGTTTTTTAATCGCTGGTTTAGCGTTTTTATTAAACTAATCATTTGTTATTTTAATTGTAAGCCATCTATTGCGAGTATTATAGTAATATACTGGAAGATTGTTGATAACATTTTTTAGTATCCTATGATTTTTGATTTTACTGACGATAAATGTTTTAAGCAAATGGCTACCATCGGCATTCACACACTGCAAAGCTGTCATACGCTCCTGGCTTATTTTTCTGCCGGGCTTAGTATTCTAGAGTCTTAAAGCTTGCATATCGTTAAGAAAATTTCTTAAAAAAAAAGCCAGTCTCGTCAAAATTGTAAATTTGGTTCTACTGATAACGCTAAATTTTAATCAAATCATACAGTTTTTTCCTAAATGGCTCAACAGCTTCAAAATCTGCCCTCAAAATTTCCCCACAAATTTTCTTGTTTAAAATGTTTTGGCGTCGACGAAATCCAAACAGTCAAGCAGAGCTCACTTTAAATTGTTTATGTCCCTTATTTTTATACTGTCTTTCAGCAGCTGCATGAATTTATATTCCTCGAACAACTAGCCTAGATGAACTAAGCTGAGAAAACCACTTGTAGACTACATCATTAATCGTAACAACAATTTATCGTGAAGTCTTAAGAGATTAAGTTTAAGTTTCTGTCCTACACTAGGCTTACGTAACGACATGGTTAAAAGGTTAGTTAATAAAACCCATAAAATGTGAGCATACGACCAATAACTGATTCATAATGGACCTATAGTCACGAATACTGAACCAAAGAGAACCGTTTAAAAGTACCGGCGTTGATTAGCAGTTCGTTCGATTTCAAACAATGACATATCTGGCCGTCTAATGGGAGAGTGGTGTGAGTCATGAAGCACATCCATGTTTACGCAAAACAACACAACGATCGATATTTACTCACTGGCTTGGAAATGTTAAGCTTGTCATATAAAAATGAAGATCCTTTATTATTATTACAATTTTTTAACTGTCCGTTATAGCGACGTCCACTATAATAGGGTCTTTTATAATGAAGTTCTATTGTATAATTTTATTATAAAGGATAAAATCTTATTAGAAAAATAAAAGTTAATTGTTTTGTAACAATAAAGATAATGATAATAAATATTGAATTCCTGTTCAAAACAAAATTTGAGTTTTACATTATTTTAATTATATTTGTGAAACATTTAAAAGATTTTTATATTAGTTTACTTAATCAGATATTAATCTAATAAAAGGATTTTATATGGATTAAAATAAATATAAGTAGGTGCTTAAAATAAATATCAATATTCCAGCTTTGAGTCTTGAAGATGGAGCTACGTTCAAACCTCGTATTTCTAAACTATATCTCAGTAATTTGTGGAATATTTTCTTTTGATAGATACAATCCTTCTTTTAAATCTATAGCTAACTTTTTAAAAATGTCTTACAAATTTATTTTTCCGTTCATGATATCTTCAATTGGTTTAAAGGTTATAACGCATCAATTGTTTAGTATTTCAAACATAAAGAACATTTCTGCCACCATTTTGGGTCTTTCATTCCTTTCTTCTTACATACTGGTAATGGTCAGCTGTGCGTTTTACCATTCAAGTGTTGATAGCATCATAGCAAAGATTTATTATTTGGAAAATTTTATACGAACAGTGCCATTTAACTATGATCGTCCTAAAAATGTTTGCTATAAATACTTGGCCGTTACGGTTATATTAGTAACTATATTATACTTCTACCATTGGTACAACAGTAACTTTAAATTTTTCACATTGACATTTATGGAATTATCAATATATCTCGTCCAGATCCACTTCATGTTCTTAGTCCTGGCGATAAGAGAACACCTTGCTCACATAAATTTGAGACTGGGCTATCCCGTCGTGACGTGGGAGGAGGTGGTTATGTGGTCACAGCACCGTGCAGGAATTGTCGGCGTGGCTCGTCTAGTCAACGCCGCCTACTCCTTACAAGTGTTGGCATCGGTGACGTCTATTTTCATCGTTATCACCTGCTCCACTTTCAGGCATATACACGTGTTCGTTATGTTATATCAGTGGCAAAAAGATGAGATTATAGGCCTGATAGTTTATTTGATGTGGATGATTCTCAGCTTTAGTCAACTTTTTTCAATTCTAAGCGCTTGCGAGTCAACAATTTCAGAGGTGAGTACACTCATGGGTGTTAAAACCAGGTAGTAGAATTAAAACCAGAACTTATAACTGAAATTAACCGTTTTTCTTAAGAATCAAAACTTGAACAGGCATTTAAAAAATAAAATGTTTAAGATCAAGAACAGGAATTGGAAAATAATATTATAAAGTTCATAAAACTTTCAGGTATTTTATCGAAAGTTTCTAAATTTTATAATTCCTTTTTAAAATTGCATTCCAGAATATTCTTCAGTTAAAAATAAATTTATAAATTTTCCATTGTTATTTTTACTAAGATCTATTATCACGTTTGGAAATTTTAAGTGTACCAATTCGCACTCAGCAGTAAACAAAATGAGTAGTTATTATTGTCAAATTGTGTAGGAATCACTGATTTTATTCTTCAGGTTAAAAGTTAAAACCATATGAAGTTGTATTTATCTTTGAGTGACAGTTAACATGTCTTAGAGATGGAGTAGTAATGAGAGACAAGCCATTTCTACATTTTTTATAAAACTAAATATTAACGTATTTCCTGTTTAGGCGGTGTCGAGGAGTAAAATGGGGTGGTTGGAAGTACACATATTGTAAAAATTTTCACTCTCTCTCTATCTCTCTCTCTTCAATCTCGACCAAAAAGTATTTCAGAGAATATTTTAATTGCATAACGTGTATTATCTATTTTTTGTTTAAAGAGTGGATAATAATTTAAAATATGGTAGAAATTAATATTATCCATACGGTTTTGGTGGTCGCATGGTATTAAGCCTTAATTCTCGTGTTAAACAAGGCTAATATTGACAAGAAGATCTAATTTCGAATCCTGGTTGTTTGTATTGAGATTGGTTTTTCTAAAATAGTTTTTCACTGTCGCTCTGCGCAAATGCAATAACAATTGGCATAAATTCAATTTATCTCATTCCTAAATCATTAAAGTAATTGGTTCATATGCGTCATACGTCAAGAGTTATTAAGTTGCTATGCTTATATATATATATATACTCTAGAGTATAATTTATTTAAATACGACAACATTAGATTTCACATCAAGAGTGTGACCAAGATAAATAAATTATAAATATATAGCATTGCATCTCAAATTAATTTACCTATTTTTATTTGTCTCTAAATGTATTAAGGACTTCATAAAAGTAATTACATTTCAAATTTAAAATGTTCTCATTTTAATTGAGAATGTTGTTATAACATTATTTTAATATTTGATTATTCAAGTCTATGATATTGTTTTTGTATATAAACACTATAATTGAAAGACCAGTTATATCATTTATTTAATTTTTTTAAAGCTAAAAGCTAAGATAGTAGGTGAAATTTTCTTCTTTTTGCGAGAGGATTTCATTTGGCATTAATTTGAAAATCAGATAAAATAATTTTGAAAGATTAATAAATTGTGCTATTACTAATAATAATGTATTACTCTATCCTCTTGTGTATTTTTATATGAGCAATATTAATAATTTTGTAGGTGACCTGGCGGTTTAGGGGTAAGGTGTCAGACTTCTGTGCTGGCGGCCGAGGTTCAATCCTCGGTCCCGGCATAGATTTATCTGATTACCAAACCCTTCCTTCACCTCTGACAAGACATCTTATGAATGTGGGGAATGCCAGGCCTCCACCGTGGTTCGGATTTCACGTTAAGTTGTAGGTCCTCCATTTCATCTCACAATGACCCTACCATTACACATTAGCGTAGGTGCGTATAACCCGAACGGGTAGTAAGACGTGGTGCTAATAATAATAATAATAATAATAATAATAATAATAATAATAACAATTTACCGTGAAGACTTAAGAGTTTAATTTTAAGTTTCTGTCCTACACTAGGCTTACTCAACGACATGGTTAAAATTATTATAATTATTATTATTAGCACCATGTCTTACTAACCGTTCGGGTTATACGCACTCACGCTAATGTGTAATGGTAGGGTGATTGTGAGATGAAGTGAAGGACCTACAGTTTAACGTGGAATCTCAACCACGGTGGAGGCCTGGCATTAACATGGTTAAAAGGTTAGTTAGTAAAACTCATAAAGTGTGAGCATGTAACCAATAACTTAGCAATAATTTACCAATAGTGACGAATACTGAACAAAACAGAACCGTTTACAAATACCGGCGTTGATTGTCAATTCGTTCAATTTCAAACAATGACTCGTCTGGCCTTCTAATTGGCGAGCAGTGTGAGTCATGCAGCACATCCATGTTTACGCAAAACAACACAAAGATCGATATTTAATCGCTGGCTTGGAAATGTTAAGCTCGTCAGATAAAAATGAGGATCCTTTAATATTATTACAATTTTTTAACTGTCTGTTATAGCGACGTCCACTACAATAGGGTCTGTTATAGTGAAGTTCTACTGTATAATTTTATTATTATAAAGGATAAAATCTTATTATTAGAAAAATATAAGTTAATTGTTTTGAAACAATAAAGATAATGATGATACATATTGATTTCCTGTCGTCCAAAACAAAATTTGAGTTTCACACCATTATAATTATATTTGTGGAACATTTAGTAGAGTTGTACATTAAGTTACTTTATTATATATTAATCTAATAAAGTAATTTTTAATGGATTAAACTGCATGTAAGTAGGTGTTTAAAGTAAATATCAATATTCCTCCATTAATCTTGAAGCGAAGCCAAGTTTCAAGATGGAACTACGTTCAAACCTCATATTTCTCAACTATATCTCAGTAATTTGTGGAATATTTTCTTTTGATAGATACAATACTTCTTTTAAATCTCTAGCTAGCATTTAAAAAATGTCTTACAAAGTTATTTTTCCAATCATAATATCTTCAATTGGTTTAAATGTTATAACACATGAATTGTTTAGTATTTCAAACATAAAAAATATTTCTGGCACCATTTTGGGTCTCGCATTCCTTTCTTCTTACATCCTGGTAGTGGTCAGCTGTGCGTTTTACCATTCAAGTGTTGATAGCATTATAGCAAAGATTTCTTATTTGGAAAATTTCATACGAACAGTGCCATTTAACTATGATCGTCCTAAAAATGTTTGCTATAAATACTTGGCCGTTACGGTTATATCAGTAATCATAATATACTTCTACCATTGGTACGAGAGTAACTTTAAATTTTTCACATTGATATTTATGGAATTCTCAACATATCTCGTCCAGATCCATTTCATGTTCTTAGTCCTGGCGATAAGAGAACACCTTGCTCACATAAATCTGAGACTGGGCTATCCCGTCGTGAAGTGGGAGGAGGTGGTTGTGTGGTCACAGCACCGTGCAGGAATTGTCGGCGTGGCTCGTCTTGTCAACGCCGCCTACTCCGTACAAGTGTTGGCATCGGTGACGTCCATTTTCATTGTTGTCACTAGCTCCACTTTTAGGCATATGCATGTGTTTGTTATGTTATACCAGTGGCAAAAAGATGAGATTATGGGCCTTATTATTTATTTGACGCGAATGATTCTCAATTTTAGTCAAATTTTTTCAATCCTAAGCGCTAGCGAATCAACAACCTTAGAGGTGAGTACACTCATGGGTGTTAAAACCAGGTAGTCGAATTGAATCCAGAACTTATAACTGAAATGAATAGTTTTTTTAACAGTCAATATTGGACCAGGTACGTTAAATATAAAATGCCTAAAATAAAGAACAGTAATTGGAAAATATAACCATTTAGTTTCATAAACGTTCTGATATTTTATTAAAAGTTTATAAATTTTATAATTCCTTTAATTATTGAATTCCAGACCATAATTTATTGAAATTGTATTTATAAATTTTCTATTTTTACTTTTACTATGATTTATTGTCACGTTGTGAAATTTGCAAATTTTACGAGTGCCAATGAATACTTAGCAGTAAGCAATAATGAGGAATTAATATTGTCTCATTGTGCAGGAATCTCTCATTTTACTCTTTATGTTGAAAGTTAAAACCATATGAAAGTGTATTTATCTTTGAGTGACAGTTAACATGTCTTAGGAAGGGGGTAATAATGAGAGAAAAGTAATTTGATTTGGTTTAAAGTTAAATATTAACGTGTTTACTATTTATGTCGTATCAGTTTGACCAGCTTACATCGATGAATAAAATGGGGTGGATGAAAGTACATGCATTTTAAATATGTTTACTTTCCGCCTTCAAATATCAACTAACAATTATTCCAGAGTCTGTGTTAAAATTGTTTCATGTCCAGGAGCTATGTTTTGTTTTATTAGTAGCTAATATCTTAAATAATTTCATGAATTAGCAAAATTAATATTATCTAAATATCAACAATATCAAGATAACATGGAAAATGATATATGCAAATTATAGTACAATGTGTTGATCATATTTTTAAAAGCTTGTACCAGCACTTAAACAATTGTCGTTGACCTGGTGGTCTAGGGGCAAGGTGTCATCTCTCTGCTGGGGGTCCAGGGTTCAATCCTCGGTCCAGGCCCTGGTGTATCTGATTGATAAACCCTTCCTTCACATCTGACTATAAGTGTATTAATCACAACTTGTGAATGTGAGGAATGCCAGGCCTGCACCATGGTTCGGATCCCACGTTAAGCTGTAGGCCCTCCATTTTATCTCACAATCACCCTACCATTACTCATTAGCGTAAGTGTGTATAACCCTAACGGATAGTAAGGCGTAGTGCTAGTAATAATAATAATAATAATAATAATAACTTTAATAATTTCATATATACAACTTATTAAATATATCTTCATATCACACGTTCGGATAAGCTGCCGCTATATTTATTTACTGAATTATTATTTAAATTGTACTAGTGGAAATGTGATGGATGATTCATGTATATATCAGTGGCTATACAATCTGTGTACTATCATTATGTTTCCAGGTGTACATTTTTATTTTAAAGAATATTATATGAATATGTGCATTCGTACAGTTGTCATTATACTATTGGCAGCATATTTAATCCCGATTTTAATGTTGTGTCGTTATCTTATAGTTCGTTATCTTCTTTAATCGCTCATAAGTATATGGTAATTTCTGCATGCCCATCACTTACTATGCCTAAAAATGTGTTAAGTATTATTATGGAAATGGGAAGACTTTGGACAGCTCAGCGGTAAGAACATTGGAGAACTAAGCCGAAGGTCCCGGGTTTTATTCCAGTGTCAAAGTGATATTTTCAAATAAAAATAGAATGTATCTGGATTAAATAAGTTTTTGTATTAATGATGAGTGTTTTTGTTTAAGGCAAACAAGACAGCTCTACTGGTTCACAAGGTAATTAGACGCACCAAGGATGGTGTTCTGAGAAATGAGGTACAGTACCAGATTGAAGATATATTATTTACTAGCTAAATATATAAGGCATTCACGAGCTAAGTTTACCTGAATGACAGCTCGAAATGTTACTAGAAGTAATCCCTAATATATCCCTACGCCAACAGCTGACATCTATCACTTTGGATGACTGTAATGAAAACAGATGGTAATATATTAATGTGATAGTTAACCACAATGGTTTAGGCCAATATTATTTATATATTTATTTGAGGTCGGACACAAAGCTTATTTATAGTTTCATTCCACTTGAAAAAAATTTCACACCACTTTCACAAACACTTCTAACGAACATAGCTTCAAAATGGCGACAGACAAATCTAAACCATATGGTTGAACATGACGGAAACAAGTATTTTACAATGATGCAGATACGCAGTTGATGAAAATACTTTATTCAGTTAAATATTTCAAGATACGATAAAATAATCATAAAATCATGTCTTGTATGTAAAAAAATACCAAAATTTCTCTTTTCCAAGTAAATACGATGCCTGTATTAAAAGGTATTAATGTGTGCACTGTATTACACAAAATCAGTAACGTTCCAAATCGAAAAATAAGTACTTTTAATTATGTTTAAAATAGTGTTTCGAGTTGGATGAAAAGAAATTTAAAAAAATTAAACAGTATGAGAAAACTTAAGTTTACGTTATTTTAAATGTAATATATAACAGGTAAT
Organism: Timema poppense; assembly: GCA_902141375.1. NCBI lineage: Eukaryota > Metazoa > Arthropoda > Insecta > Phasmatodea > Timematidae > Timema > Timema poppense. Next base: position 47,564 of record CABFOV010003677.1, read on the forward strand.
TAAAGATCTTTACATTTATAACAAAACAGTGATATTTTACAAGTGTTGGCAACCCAAAACCTAAACATATGATTTTTGAACTGTCATCCAGGTAAAAACCGATCGTGAATGGAATATAGAGATCTGTATATCTGCGCTTCGTTAGCCGCATGGTCTAAGCACCATTATCGCAATATATTAGAATGTCGATAACTGAGAGATCGTGGGTGAAATATCGGTAGGTTGTACCGAGGTCGATTTTACCATGAATATTTTTTCACTCTCCCTCCATGCTAAACAGTTCGGTAACCTCATGGCTTAAGGTGCTATTCTAACATCAGACTAGACCACAGATGACCATGAAATTGAGGTTTGAATCTCGTCAGAGTGTATTGAGAATATTGTATTTTAACTATCTATTATTTAACTTCGTGTTTTAATATCCAATCAGGTTATACTATTAAGAATTAATTTGGCTAATAGATTAGTATTTGGGACGGTTGAATTCAGAGGAAGTGAACCCGCATTTGCGTGGAGTGATAGAGGAAAACTACACAGAGGAAACCAAACCCCCAGTTCAACCGACCGAGATTTGAACCTAAATTTCCCCGTCCTCGGCAGTCAAGCTTAACACGAAACTAGCGCGTTAACCAACTGCGCCACTGAGGTGGGTAATTTTAGCTATATTGCCTACTATCAGAACATTTATTAAGACGAATTAATAAAAAATAGGGATTTTTAACTATGATTAAATGTCTCTAATTTCCACATTAATATCCTATGAGTTTTTATTAGGGATAAAACAGTTTTGTGAGTTAGATAGAAAGGTAAGCGTCCCCTTTCTTAAGAAGCTTAATAAAACAAATGTTAAGTTTCAGTTATTGGTTTCACACCCTCTAACCATCAAAAACTTTTTAAAAAGTTCTTGAGCTTATTACCCTTTGTAAAATGTTCATAGTTTGATTTCAGCCACCAAGGGAATCTTGTAGTGGTTCAACTAATAAAAATAATTATTTAATTATAAAAATATACCATATGAATATTAAATTAGAGTTTTTTAAAAATATTTGTGTTCTGCAGGTAATTGAAAATTTTATTTAGAGTCAAGTTTTAGTAACCACGCAAACTCTTGTTACTTTTACAAACCTCGAAAATTTGAATAATTAAAATATTTTATTTTTATCAATTTATCTTACTACCCATTCGGGCTATACACCTATGTACTAACTATAGCAATGTGTTAGGGTTGAGGGTAAGTTTGAATTTAGAGGGAGTATACACATAATTGCTTGGAGAGAGAAAGTGGGTAGCATTTAACAAAAAAACACGCTCAGAACACCCGACTGGGATCAAACCACGATATCCCCGTCATCGGAGGCCTAGTCTATTGCGAGCGTATCGTCTTAGAACATGCGACCACCAAAGCTAGTAATTATTTGATTATTTAAATTATAAGTTAAAGGTTATTGACTTTCAAAACGATTCATTAAAACATAATGAGTTTACAAAAAATCTACACCCAAACATAATATATAATATTCCCCTTTGTTGATGCCTTAAGCTACGTGACTATTGATGTGGGTAGGGAAACGCTAAAATACTGGTTTAAAGAAAAGTACATTTGTTAGTAAATAAATCCTTGCTGTTAAATAATGTGCAAATGCATCTGTGGGCCATGGTATTAGGAGTCAAGTTAATATAGACTGAATATAAACACTTAAGCTGCTAATAATTTTCCGTTTGGAGGAGACAAATAAATTTTAAAAATCATAGCGTGAGGCCACGAGCAAGATATATCGGCCACCAACATTAGTGAAGGTGGTGCCGACATTTGTGGGTAGAGGTTGTCATGTGGTCAGCACAATGAACGCTCCTGACGTGAATATTAGTTTTCAAAACAGGATCTGCCTCTTCTTTACTCATGAATCTCCTAATTTGCCCTCACGAGGCTGGGTTTGACCCAGTTATAGACCCACTGGTTCACAGATAGATTTCGGTAGCACCAGAGATCGAACCTAGGTACTCTGGATCAGTAGTCAGGAACTCTGAACAATGGGGGACCACAATTCAATTAATTTAAATTAATAATCTAATATGAGTTTCTCATGATCGGGAAGTTTCTAAGTTTTCTTTTTTTCCAAAACGTTTATACATTCTCTATCAAATGCATTTCCTTTAAATTGTACCTTTTTTTTTGTATAATAAAATAATTAGTATATTATGAACTTGGAGAAAGAAGCAGTTCATATCAAAGTATTCAACCAGCCTGACCATTAAGATATTTGAAGTAAAAGAATTTCTCCTATAACATGTTCTAAGAAAATCGGGCGCCGAGTTGTCCAGATCTGGTATTTGTGTTCCAGAGAAACTCACATTATCGATAAATCGCGTTATAGAAAATATTAGATAAGCGAGAAAATATAGTTTAGGGGCAAGTGGATATTTTCAGACCTATGGAAAATTTTATTCCGTTCATATTTTAAACTGATAATTTAGTTTATTAATTTTATATTATATCCGTTTCATGTTGTTTGTATAAATTAATTTTAAAAACTTAAGGCGAGAATGTAGCAAACGCGGTAAAAGTCCTGTTTTTTTTTCGGTTTATTTTTCAGCAAAACTCTTGTTTTTTGTCCAAAATAAACAAAATATTGCTACAGGAGAAAAATAATATTTAATTTTCCTAAAAGGTTGATATCAACGGTTATTGAATATCTGTAATGAGCATAGCGGCATTAAACGAAAAAAACTTTTTTAAATAAAGGGAAAAAGGTTTAATTAAATTCCAGGGCATCCTTGACGGATAAAATGTTGATGTCACCATGTGAAGAAAATTAAACTCTTATATTTGTAGTGAAGCAATATTTGATTTATTTTGAGAAAAATGTATTTCTATTAATACTGAAAAAACACCTTTACTCGCTTCCCTCACATTCGCACCTTAAATATAAGCATTAAAATACCTAAATAGTAAGTACCTTAACTATATGAAGCATGATAAACTGTGAAGAGGAATACAACAATGTTGTGTATTTGACATCAAACTGTAAGCGGACCCAGATAAGGGGCAATATTTGTATTACGTATTGAAAATTTAGGCCTTTATAACGACCCCCTCCCTCCTTATAACGCTCCGTAATGCTTTGGCAAGTTACGTAACGTTTACAGTTTCAGCTATAAAAAAACACCTTTTCCTCATGTCATTTATGATGGGTTTTTGTTTTTAGTAGACTAATCATGTTCACGTAGGATCTTATAAGTTTAAAATAAATAGGATTTTGAATAAAGGATGCAATTTCTAGTCATACAGTTTGATTTGTATTTTTTTATGTATTCGGTCACTGAATCCTAAACATCGAGAAAAATGTGGCCTGAAACCTGTCTATCATAGTTTTATTGACTCGACAGTGTCATCTGATTGATCGCATTCTTGGAATTGAATACTGCAAATAAATTAACTACTAATTAATAACTGAATGAAACACTCTATAAGTCTACCTATTTCATCGAATTTAATTTGAGAAATTAAAAAAAATTCTCTATTTTTGATGTTTGTTTTATAAACTAAAACTTCGTTACGTTACGTTACGTTAGGCTAGCCCCCCTTCTCGTCCCCCCCCCCTGACCCACATGTAGAGCAGCGTAACTCTACGATATAGTCTTCTCCCACCTCACAAGTGCGTTAAGTAATACATGTATGACCCCAAACAGCCGTCCCGGGACTGCGTTATAGAAAAACTATCCCCATTTTGCTGATCACTTCATATCCTAATTAGCAGTAAAAACATGCGTTATGAGATAGTTCTCTGAGCTAAAGCAGATATATTAATATAAAAAAACTACGTAAGAATGTGCGTACAAAGAATATAATTTGGATGGGAGGGGGAGGGGGGTTAAAAATAGCAAGTTTATGAAATGATTTTAAGACGATGTTAAACCAAAAGAAATAAACATTGTTACTTTGTATAGTAGAGTTGGAAATTTTCTTTGGCTAATAAAGGGGAGAAGGGTAGTAACAAAATTAGTTCAAGAACTTTCTTCCATCCTCCAATTTCCAAGTTACTGCTAGAAAATTAAATGTTTCATAGAACTATTTGTTGTGGTCAACGTTTGTAAAATAATGAAAATTCTAGGCCACACTTTTAACAGCTATTCATATAGTTCTCCACCCGAAATCTTTTTAAATTTGGATACTCTCAGCAGCTTTTAGGATTAATCCTCCTTCGGAAATTTTTCGAGAATTTTGATACTTCTAAATGCTATTTAAAATAGGTTTACCAGATTTTTTTTATAAATTTTATTCCCTAGAATATACTTGAAATGGTTCTCATCTAGAATTTTTTTTAAAATTCTAAATACCCTAGATGCTATATAGAGTGATCCATGCCTTATTTTTCTTCTTCTAAAATTACACGTCTGTAAAAGCTATTTTAAATTGACTTCTAGTAGCCAATTTTTAAAATTGAATGCCCTTGGAGACTTTTTGAATTAATCCTCGCCTGGATTGATTTTTAATTTAATGCCTTAAGAAGCTATTGAAAGTGCTCTCCCATAACACATTTTTGAAAATTGAAGGATTTTACAAACTAGTAGGATCGATCCTCTATTGAATAAAAACATATGTTTATTGTAGCTATTAGAATTGGCCTCATAAGGGTATTTTTTTAAAAACTCGGATGCCTCTTAGAGCCATTTAGATTGATGATTTACTTGAAACTGTTTGAAAATTAAATGCCTCTAGAAGCTATTATTAAAAAGTAAATTCCTCTTTGGTAATTTATCTGATATTTACTAAAAGGCCATCTTTAAGCTTCATATAAAAACATACGGAAAATGTTAATCTCATAAATCCCTCTTACTACCCAAAATCATGTGTCTTACCTACTCGAATATAAAAATGTTATTAACTTTGATTAATAAGAGATTTATAAATTATCTCATAGAGAAACTTTTAGATATATGACCATTTTTAACTTCATATTTAGTATGTGGAAGAATGTCTGATACCATATATGTTTATACATTTGTTTGTACCCGGTGCATTTTGAAAAGTGGTTTAATGGATTTGATAGAAATTAGAGTTCAAGGGGTTTCATTATCATTCCTAATTTTTCATTAAAAATAATTTAAGTCTATTATATTTATAGCTGAAATTAATAAGTGTTATTACAAATAAAATCGATTGTATTAAAGTAAATACTATTTTTTATATATCATTAATTTTCTTGAATTTTTAACAGTTTTGTTTATTTTCCAAATTAAAAAATAATTTATTAATTTACATAATTATTTATTTTTAGTTGAAACAGTTTTCTCTCCAACTGCTACACAGTCGGATACAATTCACAGCCTGTGGATTATTTCCTCTGGATTATAGTCTTATTCATTCTGTAAGTAAATATTTCACTGGTAATAAGTAATTGCATATTCAGATTAAATTTATAGAGTAAAAAAAAAGATTCATGGTTTGAACCAAGATTTTTATTGAAAAATAGAAATCCATAGCAGAATTTCCTTAGTAGGGGAAGTAAAACAGTAAGTTCTATGTCAAATGTGCATGTAAAAAAAAAAAGCGCTGGAAGGTATGTGAAACACGTTTACCGGCAAAATTGGTAGGCTCTTTCACTATGGCTCATAGAAATTCTCGTTTACTGATGTACTCAGTAGGTTCAGAAAGTCCACGTTAAATACCTCAAACAAATGTGGATTTAAAAAAAATGAAAGAACGGTAGTATTTACGAGAAGGAATAATTATAAACCTTTAAAAATCACCTCTTTTTAAGCTCACCAGGATTCAGAACCCTACACACTACACTTGACGTACTTAGAATTTAGTCCACATGGCCACTGTTATAAGATACTAAAGTTGAAAACCAAATTGGGAAATTCTATAAGTTTGGCTTAAGAAAAATCAACTTTTGTTTTCAGATCGTTGCTGCTTCAACCATCTATTTAGTCATTCAAATCCAGTTCCAACTGTAATCCACACCTATTTCTATAGACAGAAGTGACATTGATTTAAAACGATGTTTTAATTTAATTAATGGGACAAACTCATATGATTTATACAATTAAATAAATGGAGAACAAGTTGACTTATGTAAGGTGTGTGGAAATGTTTATTAATTAGGTTTAATGCCAGGCCTCCACCGTGGTTCGGATTCCACGCTAAACTGTAGGTCCTTCATTTCATCTCACAATCACCCTACCATTACAATCACCCTACCATTACACATTAGCGTAAGTGCGTATAACCCAAACGGGTAGTAAGACGCGATGCTAATAATAATAATAATAATTAGGTTCAATGCCAATCCTAATAGAAATTTATGGTATATTCTCGAAATACCTAATTTAGGTTCAAGTAAATTTTTCAGATTTTTATTTCACCTCGTCTGACTACCAATATTTATCAAACTTTTTTTAAAAGAACTATGTGTTGGAAACAAATGGTTATAAACTGTATATATATATATATATATATATATTAATATTATTTGCAAACGTGTTTCTAACATTTTTACGTGATAGCTAATGACTCAAATAAATATCACAATATGCATTTCAAATACCGCAGGTTTTTGATCTTTTAAATATTAAATTGCTATGTACAGCACGATTACCCTGGAATGTGACAGTCTCACCTCAATGAATAACACTATGGTGTAACATATAAGATTGAGCCATAGCGTACCGGGTGTTCATTTGAAAACTTTTAACCAAAATCTTGGAAACAATGCATTACAGAAAGAAAAGATTTAAATAAAAGTTGTTTGGACTGAGGGGAAATCAAGGGGGTACGACTGGTATGGACTTGAGTACCATTGTTAAGGTGACGTCAAGATCACTCCCTATTTTTGATTACCTATTCTTGTAGATCACGTTAAGACATTTTAAAAATTGTGGTTTTAAGCTTTTTAAAGTAAAAACAATCACAAGTAATGAGTCTCACAAGTTGTTGAGTCACCGGAATCGGGACGGCATTAGAATTTGGCCTTTTCAAACATAATTTGGGAAGTTACAAACATTTGATTGGTGTTTGCTCGCACACGTGTGTTTGATCACGTTTATCTGTATTTGTAAAATAATTATTAAGAAAAACACTTTATTAATTTTAACTTTAAAGAAGGTTTTTAAAATGCTCTTCATTTTGAGATAAGCAATGATATAGTCAATCTAGTTTTGAATTCACCTCTGACGTTTCATAGGGTTGATTTTTTAATAACTATACATGCTACAGTTTTTATATTTTTTTAACTCTTTGATATTTATTAGTTTAGTACCATAAATAGTGGATATCAAATGCCCCCATAACAAATTTAGAGTGGTTAATTCAGGTGACCTTGCTAGCCATTCAATAATTGGTCCTTTCTGCCACTACGTTGTCCATTAAATATGTTATCTAACCATTGATGAACAAATAATGTTTAGTGAGCGGGTGGGGGTGCTCTATCTGACAAAATGTAATGGATTTTGATTAAGCTCTATGTTTCAATATTTGTTTATTTATTTTTTTAAGGCGTGCACTATGAGAAGATGAATAGCTTCTTCAAGCATTTCCCAATATTTATTCCCTGTCAAATTTTCGTCAGTAAATATTGGACCAATAATAGTGTACCTAATTTACCTGCCCACACGTTCATTACTTACCAAACTATATTTAAACTCGCTTTGTTCGTTGTGGGTTCCACCCCCAAACCCCAAGTTAGTGTAAACTAATGTAATTCCAGCGCTGTTTAAACATTGATTTATTTTTACAATTTTATGATTTTAGCTGCTCCATAAGTGTGTCAGAAAATTAAAAAATAATTTGAAAATGTACAAAATGTACCTAAAATTAAAATTCTAGCTCTGGTGCAATCCGTTTTTTGATATATCTTACTGTTTAGCCACAAGAGGCCTCCAAATAAAGGTCCTCACCGACTTCAAAGTTACTAAGTCATTTTGAATTTTTTTAATGGGCTTAATTTTAAAATTTTAACTTTTTCGAATTTTTCCGTCGGTTACAGGCTAGAAGATATAATTTTGCCAAATTTCAAGTTTATAGCTTATCTGGAAGTGGGTAAACATGTGAGTGAGGTGAGTGGAGGTGAAGAGTGAAGTGGACTAGAGTGGAGGGGGAGTGGAGGGGGGAGGAGTGGAGGGTAAGGGAG
>CABFOV010003678.1:0-12838 GCA_902141375.1 Timema poppense
GTGCTAATAATAATAATTATTATTTCTTAGTAAATAAATGTAAAGTCGCTAATAAGGCCACTGGCATTCAACTAATGAGTTAATAAACACTAGCCGAATATCTCATAAAAATTAAAAATTATCGTGTGTTATTCCAACTCATTTTCAGGAATGTCTTCCATTGAGGTTGAAGGCAGTTCATGTCGTGAGTCAGCCTGCCATCTTTAAAATGTTGTTTGCCATCTTTAAACCTTTCCTTAGCGAAAAACTAAGAAACCGGGTTTGTAAATTATTATTTATTATTATTAATTATTATATTTAGTAATAAATAGTTTTCACTTTATATAGTATTCATTGAAAAATTATTTTAACTAAATTCCATCCACCTTAGTGGTCGAATAGTCTAATTCTTCAGTCTCACATTGGACTGGATTACCGGTGACGACGAAATTGGAGCTTGGATCCTGGTTGTATGTATTGATGGTGGTTTTTCATAGATTTCTCTCCACATTCCCTCCAAGCAAATGCGTGTACACTTCCTCTAAATTCAACACTCCTTATCTTTACCAAATAAGCGTAGGCCTAATTAATATATATAGGCCAACATATATACACGTGTATATATAAGTGTATAGTACAAAAGAGAAGTGAAATTTGGGGGTAAATAAAACTAAATTCCATTGTTGAATTGACTAAATTGTTAGGAAAATTAAGTAAATAAAATGTCTACTGAATTTGTCCGAAATAAACCTTCTAATTTTCAAAACTTTGGCTTAACTACTCTATGGCATTAGGAACTAAAAGTTCATTGCCATAATTATAAAAATATTCCACCAATCCTTATCCAGTCCACCTCATTAAACCCTCTTTCAGGTCTTCCCAATGGTCTCTTCTCATTAGTTTTGCCAGTCAATACCATTAACACGGTTCTAGATTCTCTCGTTTTCACTCATATGTCCTGCCAACCTTATTCTGCACAATTTTATTAACCTAACAATGTGTTTAGTACAGGGTATGTAACTCATCATTGTGTAACCTCCCCCATTCTCTTACCTACATCCCTTTTATGGATCAAATATTTTGCTAAGTATTTTGTTTTCAATCGCCCTAAATTTCTTTTCATCATTAAGGGTGAGAGATCAAGTTTCACAATTGGTGATCCGTTAAAGCTTTTGTTTTGTATATTCTTAATTTTATATTTCTTGACATCTGGTGAGAAATTTTAACAGCTTACTGAACGAGTAATAGCATGATAATTTTAACAAAATAAACCCTTCACTGGTGATTACACAGATTAAGGCGTTAAGACAGTATAGTCTGTCTTTTACAGTACTGGAGGTCGGAGCTTGAATTCCAGCTGGATTTATGGTGTGTAGATTTTCCTTAAATGTTTTCCCCACTCTGCCTTCACATAAATTCGGGTACATTTCCTCTCATTTCTACCGTCCTCACTTCACCCCTACCTCATTGGGTAATCAAAGGTGAACAGTGCAGATGTGGGAATAAATAAAAGTGGAGTCACGTTTCGAGACAAAAACGCTTATTTTATATTATTTGTATCTTATTGTTGTTTTTAGTTCCTCACTTAATTTGAAGCTTACCAACCTCCATAACAGCATTTAAAAGAAATCCAAGAATAAACTGTGCCTATGCGATTAAAATTGATAAGTACTTCAATGATATGGAGCTTACAGACTACGTAGACAAGGCTTAAAGTCGCTAACAGCCAGTATACTGCTCCTGAGATGTATTGAGGAAGATAATACTTGTTGCAGGTTCACTTCCACGGCACCGACTGGAAATCATTCCATACGTACATAGTCGCAGATAGTTTGCCTCTCCAATACGGCGGACTGATGGACATTCCCGAGAACACTGGGCCCAAACTTCACGAGCTGTTGTGTCGCTTCAAGGATGAATTTGAAGGTATAGACAGGATGGTGTGCTTGACTTAACCTGGAGGACAGGGTTTAGTCGGGGTTCACTCGTACCCCTGGGGATAGCTCAAACGAATAGTAAGAAGTGTTGGGAAAAAAAAAACTCTTCTTAGAGTTTTAGGGTTGTAGATGAGATCCCAAACGCATAATTTGAAATATCAGAGTATTGTGTTGAGTTTATTCATTTGGTTATAAATGTTATTAAGGTGCGGCCGAGGGGTGGGGGCTTCGAGCCCCCATTTCTCACCCCTTTTGGTACAACTTTGTAACAAACTTGTTCCAGCACATTAATGAATATGAAAACTTGTATTGTTCCAGAACGCAACAAGCATGGCTATACAAAGAAGTCAAAAGTAAATAATGTGTCCTAGCAAGAATGAAGATTGACCAAGAATCCTTACCAAAGAAAGCTACAGTCCAACTTTAACAGGAAGAGCCACAAAATCTACTTTCATGTATTCATACGTTAGGGCATGTAATATGTAGCTGTCACTTTTGATATACATTATCAACACCTATGAAATAACACTAATAATATAATAAAATGTGATTAATATCAACTGCAAAAACACATATTTTTAGTTTCTAAAAGGCTCTTCTTAATAAAATCGAACTGTATCTAATTAGTGCCTAAAAGACAAATGTGAAAAGTAGACTGTACCTAGGCTGGGTTTTCTTACCGTGCACAAACTTTATAATAATTTAATAAGTTATAATAAGAGGTAATTATTTAAATTCCAGTGAACTTGCATATGCTCCTGTACTTACCGTGCAAGGCAGGCGGGGTTCATGCGTGTAAGGCACATAGGTATTGAGCTAGGTTCACACTACAGAAAGCCTAGCAGACACTTGACCTGAACAGGTGTATAGCACTGGTTAAAAAGTTATGTCCAATACATCTAGATTTGTGTGTTTTGTGTAGAATAAATTATAAGTTTCAATATTATTTACTCATAAATTTTAGATCACAAGTGAAGAGAGATTGTAATTTTAACTTTAAAGCTCAATTCACACTATATGTTACATTGATGTGACTTCATGTACCAACAGTGGTCGTCAAAATATTATTTAAAAGATTTTAACAGGGGGCAATGTCACGGACAGTCACAGACAGACAATCTTGATTAGTGCGTCGACGGTCCGTTCTAGTAATATGAAATTGAGGTGCATTACTCTGTGCCTTTAAAAAAAACCCATATAACAAGTATGTCAATATGAAGAATTATACAAGAGCCAACAAGAAAGACAGTGTTAATATCCCCAAAGATACAATATGGAGAAAAATCAGCAAGGCACCAACAAAATAACCAGCTTCTTTCTTCTCTCCCAATTCCCCATAAAATGTGTAATATTTGCTACAATTCTCATTTCAGTCATATTTTTCACTCACACTTTCTTTGTGATTGTTTTTCTCAGACTTGTTCATAAAAGTAAAATCATAATCATTGCAAGTTCTTTGTTTTTAAAGCTCGGCAAGTTTGTAAAACCATTCTGTTTACACCAGAATGTTGGAAAACTGACATTCACTTGACATTTAGTGCAATTTGATGTGATGCTGCCGGTGTATGACCTAAGGTGTGAATAAAATTTAATTGCTCAATAGCTTTTAAAAATGACTTAAATTTCTCTTATATTAAAATAATATTTTCTGGGAAAGTAATTTATTAATCTATAGGCTTAACAAATAGATTACGTACTCTTAAAATCATTAATAATTTAGTACTATGTTTGTACCTGTAATGTTATTAACATAAAAGCATAATTAATAAAACAAATAAAAATTAGTTTATTGATTCATTTTTAGTTACAAAATATTTTATTCTTCAGGTGGTCTAAAAACATTTTATACTGTAAAAAATAATACAATTAAATTGTAAGCTTATCATAAAATCTTACTTTTAGATATTCATTATTTTTAATTGAATTTTACATTAAAAAATGTCATTAAGAAATAAAACCGTCTTATGTTAAAGCTTGTCACGAAGTAAGCAAAGCCGACATCCAATCGCTCGACTCATTTAAGAGGGGTTGTAGTTTGTTTTCCAAGTCTAACCGAACTGCTGGCGGTAGTTTAGTCACTTTAGTGGTCTGCGACTGAAAATAAAAGAGTTTAAATTACACCCCCTTTTTTTTATGTACTTCTGCTAGTTACTCATATTAGCAAACTGGATTTAATCACACCAATGCGAAATGTAGGAATAAGAGGAAATGTATTATCATTCGTTTGAAAGAAGACTATGAATCTACTTCAGAAAGAATTCTCTTGGTACATTAAGCCAACCTCGGATTCTTTGCTACTGGCAGCCCCCCAGACCAATGCAAGTGTGACGCCTTAAGTCATGTGACCAGTAGGTTTTAAAACTTGGAGAACACATCCACCAGTAGATAAACTTGGGGGAGTTATAAATTATACTTGAACTAAGTATCATATTAAACTACCAAATCTGTTGATAAAACCCAGCTAAATTATATTTGCAGGCAACTCATTGTAAGATTTGAGTTATTTGTTTCGTCTTACTTGCAACAACAACTGTCTTTTGGATAGCGTAGGCGGCATCTCTTCTTCGTCCGCACTGTCCAAACCAGAATCTGAGGATGGAGCAACGTCTTCTTCCATTTTCTTGGTATCAGCGCCATCTTGTTTCCTACAATACAATATCAGAGATGTAACAATATTTCCTATTTTGTGGAGATGTGAATTTATTTTCTAGCTCCTTTACAATTTGTGTGTAAATAAAAGGTTTTAATATGTTATTTTAACAATCATGCCCATTTTTATGGATATTATCACTTTTTGCAATAAGTTCGGCATATTTACTATTTAAACTTGCATGTTGAGCATAACTCTGAAATGGTTTTATGATTATTTGTTTGTGTACTGTATCATTTCTCCAGTGGCTGTAGTATTTCCCGTTTATGGTAAAAGGTTCGGTAGGACAATTTGGGAGGGGAGGGGGGGCTCTGGCCAACAGCAAGATGGGGAATGAAGAAGAAATGCCATAAACAAACTTGAATGAAATGTTTTCTTTATCAGTTATCATACACATGTAATAAAATTCACAAACTTAGTTGTAAGGCTAGGTCACCTTTTACATAGATCTTGGTACATGCCATTTTAATATATTCCCTCTTTGCAATTTACTTTACTTTAACACTCCTCGGTGGCGTAGTTGGCTAACGCGCTAGTCATGTTGAGCTCGACTGCTGAGGACGGGGAGATCGAGGTTCGAATCTCGGTTGGGTGAACTGGGGTGGTTTTCCACTCTCCCTCCACGCAAATGCGGGTTCACTTCCTCTTATTCAACCTTCCCAATTCCTAATCCATTAGCGTAATTAGTACTTAAAGCGTATAACCTGAATGGGTAGTAAGACGCGGTGCTAAATAAAAATAATAATAATAATACTTTCCTTTACATCCACTATTGTTTCCAGCCTGTGGCCTGTGTCTGTTTTTTTATTCAAGTCATATATTTTCCACTACCAGCTCGCTAGGCCTGTCGTAGCTTCATTTGACTTATAATCTAACTTAAGACTAGTACAGACACAACATCCAGCCCCCGGCCGTTAATTCATCACTGTGAAAGCTTAACCCCACATTTCACCAATAATAAATTTTCAGACATGTCAGGAATCGAACCTGAGACCCTTAGCTCAGTAGACAGATATAATATCGAATGGGAGAAGTAATTAGGAATCTTTAAAGTTTAACTAATGTATAATTGTTTAAAATGTAACAAACTAGAATGTAAATTCATTGTTTTTCAATAACAAATTATATATTATATTCGTAGGGCACGAGTCTTGAAAACGGGACCTTTAGCTCAGTGTACCAATGTTCTACCACTGAGCTATGCAGGAATATCTCATTCTCAGGATCATTCTTCATGTGTAGTTTAAGGCAGAATCTGTAGAGTATGTGTGAACTAATTGTACTTAGATTGTTTGAACATGAAATGAAATGTGTTTTTAATTTAACAGAATTATTGCCAGAATTATTGCCAGAATTGGCCTTTCTTTCAAAATTAATCAAAGGTTAAGAAACATGTCAAAATCATTTGATCTTAAGGATCACATTGAGATTTTAAAACAATGGGTGGACCTCATTAAAAAAACAGGCAATATTGCTGTCACTTTAATTAAATAGACTTAAAATTTAGTAACTTTTCGTTAGAAAAAGACAATTAAAATATAAATCACCCTCTATTTTTTTTCAAAGACATTTTTGCAGGTTATATTCTTTAAGAAATTGACCCTCTGTGAAAGGTTTGAAATTTGTTGAAATTAAATGGAATAATGTTTAATATTCCCATATGGTGTACATTTATATTTGTGTATGCCTGTTTTATACTAGTTAACGCACCAAATAAATATTTATATTTGTCCTCTTCAAAATATTTTAAAGTAAGGTTTGCGAATATATATATTAGGGCTGGGCCGATAAGCCCTTTTCCAGATATTGACGATGCAGATAATTTATTTTATGCAATGTTACCAAAATATATAGTAACAATACTCAAAAACAATAACTATCTGATTTTGTCACTTTTATACTTTTTATGATAGTAGGTTTTTTCGTATAAAAGTTTAAATTAAAGTTTTAACGTTAAAGTTGGTAAGATATATTTTTTTGTTAGACCTACTGCACTGTTATAATGAATATGATTGTACATAATTACAATTGAATTAAAATATACACATGATTACTGAACACGGTTCTGTGCATCTAGACCAGAGAGTATGCGATATCACAATAATGACAAATTATCATGGAATTATTCTTTGTTTTACTGTGGGAATAAGTTACGGTTACGTAAATAAAATATAGTTTAGTTAATACAGCCAAATATACCTATAGGTTTTGAGTTATCGGCATAAAATATTGGCATGGTAAAAAAAACCGACTATCCTTGACTAAATGTGCTAATATCGTCTAATAAACCGGATTGATTATCGGCATAGGCCCAACTCTGTGTGTGTGTGTGTGTGTGTAGTGTGTGTGTGTGTGTGTATACACACACACACAGAGTTGGGCCTATGCCGATAATCAATCCGGTTTATTAGACGATATTAGCATATATATATATATATATATATATTTAATTGCTTTATTTCAATAGCATTAAAGCTATTTACTTGAAGACAATGCCTGCTTGGAAATTTCAAAGCTATTTTGTGAAGGTGTCGCATCATAACATGACACACGTATGCAGTCTAAGCACTATCACACTCACTATCACACTTGGACACAAATGAAAGAAAGGAAGGAAAATGACAAGTTCACCCTGTGACACTTCTTGTTTACTTGCTGATGACTGATAACACTTCCCCTCTTTCTCTGATGAGTTTACACAGTCACTATGCTATTTTCACCTGGGAAAAATTGCCTTTCTTTTTAAAATTATGGCCGGGGTTCAATCCTCGGTCCCGGCATAGATTTATCTGATTACCCAACCCTTCCTTCACCTCTGACAAGACGTGTAATAATCACAACTTGTGAATGTGGGGAATGCCAGGCCTCCACCGTGGTTCGGATCCCACGTTAAACTGTAGGTCCTCCATTTCATCTCACAATCACCCTACCATTACACATTAGAGTAAGTGCGTATAACCCGAACGGGTAGTAAGATGCAGTGCTAATAATAATAATAATAATAATTTTAAAATTACCTTTTTCTTGTTTCATATTCTAGATAGACTTATGCTTCCAAGGGTTTTTTTTTAATCTACGTCCTGACAGGAAGACGCTTCCTACAGGTCATTTTCATGAATAACTCATATAGCGTGAGTTGTAAACTATTTATAAAAATATATGTTTACAAAATAACTTACTTCAATATAATAAAATAATTTGTGAAGATTTATGACTATTTTTAGAATTACTTAAGAATTTATGGTTTTTGTTGGTTTTATATCTCTAAAACGCACTGAATAAAACCTATCTTAGTTTGGTGTGACATCACAGGTAGACAACACCCTTTAAGTAACATACAAGTGTTTCAAACAACGAACCTAAGGTAGCACAGAATTGCAAGGTAAAACTCACATTATATGTCAGCTAAGTTAAAAAGATTCTAAATGTAACAGCTCATTGAACTTGTGACTCTTATTATTATTATTATTAGCACCGCGTCTTACTACCCGTTCGGGTTATACACACTTATGCTAATGTGTAATGGTAGGGTGATATGTGAGATGAGATGGAGGACCTACAGTTTAACGTGGAATCCGAAACACGGTGGAGGCCTGGCATTCCTCACATTCACAAGTGACTAATATTGTCTTAAAGAGGTTGTATTGAATTAAGGTCATGTTATTTTCCATTTAAATAGATGTAAAATGTCTCACGTGGGCTTGGTCACAAGGAAAGAAGCCAGGAATGGTCTACACAGACGAGACACGGATAGCATCGTGTGAGGGGGTGCGCCCAGCAACTGAAACAAAGTGATGTATAATATAATATAATATAATATTTAGCAGCGCGTCTTACTACCCATTCGGGTTATACGCTTTAAGTACTAATTAATCTAATGGATTAGGAATTGGGAGGGTTGAATTAGAGGAAGTGAACCCGCATTTGCGTGGAGGGAGAGTGAAAAACCATTTAGGAAAAACCACCCTCAGTTCACCCGACCGAGATTCGAACCTCAATCTTCCCGTCCTCAGCAGTCGAGCTCAACACGACAAGTGTGTTAGCCAACTATGCCATCGAGGCAGGTAAAGTGATGTAAAAATACAATACGACCAAGAGTGTGGTATAAAACACATTAAAGTATGCTATTTTTATGTATAATAGAGTTGATTGCAGTGGCGTGGATATAACATATATTTGATTTTGGATGCAAATGAAAAAACCTAATTATTTTCAACTATATCGTTGGTCAAACTGTGTTAATTAAGAGAAAGAAAAATATTTAATCTGATTGTGTTCGAGCATCTTAAATAATTTTCAATTATGGTTGTTACCCGCCTTGGTAGCATAGTTGGCTAACGCACTTGTTTAGTGTAGAGTCAGACTGTCGAGGACAGAGAGATTGAGGTTCGAATCTCAGTCAGGTGAACTGGATATGGTTTTCCCTGAAATAGTTTTCCAATCTCATTCCACATAAATGCGGGTTCACTTCCTCTAAATTCAACCTTCCCAATTCATAATCAATTAGGGTAATTAGTACTTAAGCGTATAAACCGAACAGGTAGTAAGACGCTGTGTTAAGTAAAATAAAAATTATGGTTGTTATTTGACTATGTTTTATTATATTGTTACATTTCTGAAATTTATGTCTAGGTCAAGGACGTTATAAAAAAAATCAAATTGTCAATGAGTTTGGGATAAGGAAGGTTGAATTCAGAGGAAGTGTACCCGCATTCGTGTGGAAGGAGAGTGAAGAACAATTTAGTAAAACCACCCTAAGTAGACCCAACCAGGATTATAACCCCGATCTCCCCACCTTCAAAAATCTAGTCTATTGCAAGAGTGACACCTCAGATCATGCAGTGACCGAAGTAGGGAAATATATTATTACTTATCATGAGGAAACAACTCCCAGGTGGGCAGGTGTAAAAAAGAATTTTTTTTCTGTTAATTGGATGGAAGAAACTAAATAAATAAAGTTACCCAAATCAGTTTAGCATGCAAAACGCATTAAAAACGTATTTATAGTGTCTAGGGGAGCTAACCTTTTCAAACCCCTAACCCCCCCCTCCCCCCCTAAGACACCACTAACCATACCACTGGCCAATTGAGGGGAAAATATAATAATGTCTTGGTATAAAACAAAATAAACAATATTGAAAATTGTGTGTGTTTTGATCTTAACATTTTTATGAGATTAGAATAGATCAAAATAACTTAAAAGTGTCAAGCCTGTTTGAATCCTTTTTATTTTGGAAACTGTATTCGGTTAAACATTTCAACAATTAATTATTGTTCTCTTTTTTTAAGGGAAAAAAACACCACTGTCATAGAATCAATATTTACAATAATTGTTAACAAATTGAAATTTATTATGCTATTATTATTATTATTATTATTATTACTCTCACCACGTCTTACTACCCGTTCGGGTTATACGCACTTACGCTAATGTGTAATGGTAGGGTGATTGTGAGATGAAATGGAGGACCTACAGTTTAACGTGGGATCCGAACCACGGTGGAGGCCTGGCATTCCCCACATTCACAAGATGTCTTGTCAGAGGTGAAGGAAGGGTTTGGTAATCATATAAATCTGTGCCGGGACCGAGGATTGAACCCCGGCCGCCAGCACAGAAGTCTGACACTTTACCCCTAGACCACCAGGTCACCTACTATTACGCTATTAAAAATAATGTTTGATAAATTTGACAAATATAGAGTGGCCCTAAGGAGGGTATGTAGGGAAAGCAATAAAAGGGCAGTGTTTTTGCAGTTTTTATAGCAAAACATAGTTTAATTTTTTTCACGCGGTGACATCACCAGTTCTTGAATATCTGTCAAGGCTGTCCTGAAATTTAATGACAACATTTTCTCTTCATTTAAAAAGTCAGTCATCTAATGCAGCCATGTTCATGACAGATATTCAACAACTGTTGATATCACCACTAGAAGGAAATTAAACTATGTTTGTATTGGAGCAATATTTTATTTATTTTGGCCAATAAAATGTTTTGCTTTAAAAACTACAAAAACACTAGTCTTAACTCACATTTCCTACATGATTTTGCTTTTCTTTTTTGTGTCTTACTACCTGTACAGGTACGTACTAATTATGTTAATGGTGTTAAGGATTAGGAAGGCTATATTTAGAGGAAGTGTACCCACATTTTTATGGAGAGTGTACAACCATTTTTGAAAAACCACCTTCAGTACACCCGACCGAGATTCAAACCCCAACCTTCCTGTCACCGACAATCTCTAACACGAAAGTAACGCGTTAGACCAATGGTGGGGGAAGCTGTAGGCATTGGAAGGCCATAAGTTACTTACTGGATTCCTAATAAGGTCGTAGAGTAAATTTTGCCAAAATATGGTTGTGTCCACCATAAATAAGACCTGTTTTTTTGATATAGAAAGTACACTTTTAGCCCCCAACATTGATGGAAAGTCACTAAATTTTAACATTCTAGAAATATGCCTTATTTGATTTATTAATTGAAAGGTTATCAAAAGCCACCAATAATACTTCATTATGTACCACTGTATTATTTATATTTAAATTAAATGGACTAAGAATGTAAATACAATAGTAATATTATTTTTCGCTATTGTGGTAACAAGCTTCCAGTTTTAAAATACCGGTAACAGACTTCCTGTGAAAATCAAACTTTAGCTAGATCAATAATATTGGTTGTTTTTTAACTTTTTTTTATAAAATATAGTTAGTTACAAAACAGAGCTGAAGATGGGAATACCGGGGTTCAGCCCCAGGTCAGGTCTATTAAGGGTGGTTTTTCTTAAATGGTTTCTCACTCTCTTTCCACGCAACTGCGGGTGGATTACCCCTATATAAAATACTTCCTTCCTCATCCCTACTCCCATTAGAGTAAGTTATCATATATGCGTATAACCAGAACAGGTAGTAAGACGCGGTGATAAGAAAATAATTGATAAAGTTTAGTTTATAAACGATCACGGGACATAAATGACTAAACCCCACCTAGGTGGCGTAGTTAGCTAACGCACTAGTTTAGTGTTGAGCTAGACTGCCGAGGATGGGGAGATCAGGGTTCGAATCTCGGTCGGGTGAACTGTGGGTGGTTTTTCCCTAGACTGTTTTCTTGCTCTCCTTACAAGCAAATGCGGGTTCATTTACTCTGTATTCAACCTTCGCAATTTCTAACCCATTAGTGTAATTAGTAGGCCTACTCAGGGGTAAAATCCAAACGGGTAGTATGATACGCGGTGTTAAGGCCCTTGGCCCTGTCGAGTGCAAGTCTAAAACCTATTTTTGTGGGATGGTGGGCGGGAGGGTGAAAGGCGTGGCGTGGCTTCACAACCGACCAAGGTATCCTTCCGCGCCAACAATAACAGATTGATCACGTAATCCGTAGATGGCGCTAGCTACCGGACAGATCTTGCGGAAAAATCATATGTTTGGTAATATCAGTTTTCACGAAAACCAGTGAAATTTTTATGATAATATTTTCAACACCCATTTTAAGATAATGTATCGATGTTTATTAATTGTTATTTTATTCTTGTGAAGCAGACAATTTTCGATTGAAAAATGTCAAATTTTATCGATATTTGATCACTGTTAAAATTAAAGAGGAGGTGTGTAGATAAAAAGTATAACTTAATCAACATACTTCTATTCTTGGACAAACCGTTTTAAAAAATAAAATTGCAAAACTTTTTTTTTTTTAATCTTGGAGATAACCGTTTGTTTGCATTTCCGCGCCAAATGAATACGCGAAGAGGCCGCCATGAACACCCCAAAAGGCCGCATGCAACCACCAACGCGAGTCAAATTTTCTAGGAAAAAATAATTGCCGGCGACATGTTCCGGTAGTGGCGCAATAAGGTCACATTTTCTCATTTTGTGGAGGGACCCTGATGGAATTAGTCACCTCAAGTGTGGGAGGAGGCGTAGTTCCCGACATCTGACGGGGAGTGGTGACAAATATCCGCCTGTGGACGCTTGAGAGTGTGTCGAGACCCAGTTATTGGCGGTTACTACTCGCAAGCAATTAATTGTTTTTAGCACCACGTCTTACTAACCGTTCGTTTATATACTAATTACGCCAATGGTTTTATTAATTAAGAAGGAACTCAGCAAGGCCGTAGCCGGGGGAGGGGGTGTGTGTGTGTGTGTGTGTGTGTGTGTGTGCACATCCCCCAAATACCGAAAGCTAGAACAAATTATAAATGATAAACATATCTAGAATCTCTCTGAAGCGCTTTTTATGGTGAAACAGCCCCCTAATTTGTACTTTTATCTTGATTTT
>CABFOV010003678.1:19554-47043 GCA_902141375.1 Timema poppense
GGTGACCTGGCGGTCTAGGGGTAAGGTGTCGGACCTCTGTGCTTGGGGGTCCAGGGTTCAATCCTTGGTCCCGGCACAGATTTATCTGATTACCAAACCCTTTCTTCACCTCTGACAAGACGTGTATTAATCACAGCTTGTGAATGTGGGGAATACCAGGTCTCCACCGTGGTTCGGATCCCATGTTAAACTGTAGGTCCTCCATTTCATCTCACAATCACCCTACTATTACACATTAGCGTAAGTGTGTACAAACCGAACGGGTAGTAAGACGCGGTGATGTAGTAGTAATAATAATAATAATAGCAAGAAACACCATCTCCCGGCAACGTATTTAACAAGGAACATTATTACCCGGCATTGTGAGAACATGTTTAACAAGGCAATATGAGAACTGTTGAACAAGGAACATAATTACCATTCATTGAGAGAACATGTTCAGCAAGGAGCATTATTACCCTAAATCGTGGGAATTGTTCAACAAAGATCATCATCTGTTTAAGTGGCCGCATGGTTTAGGGCGTCCCTCTCTCAAATGACTAGACTGACGATGACAGGGATACCAGAGTTCGAATCCCGGCCGGGTGTACTGAGGGTGGTTTACCATAAATGATTATACACTTTCAATTCGCGCAAATGCGGGTATACATAAATCCTTCACTGGCCCCTAACGTATAGTGAAAGATATATGTGGTCACGATAAACGTGAATATAATGGTGTTATGAGAATAACTTTGTTAGAGTTTAACAGAAAATAAAACTGGCCTCGGCCACAAACTTCAAAATTATGTCAAGTCTTTTTTTTCCCATTTATCGTCGTGGCCAGTACAACACATCTCGCATCGTTAACTATGTGCCCCTAAACGCTACTGTAGTAGCCTACAAGTGTGACACTCATGTGTAACGGGTTGCGTCAGTAAATTTTTCTCTGTTGTCCCTCGTCCCGGTGTTTTTCCCCCTCCTTGTGGCTCGTCTACAGTAGCCCCAAGGCTTCTTTAGTGCTGACTGACAGCTCACAGCTAAAGGCTTTGAAAAGTTACCAGACCAAATTATGTATCCCTACGCCGAACCATATGATCTGCAAAAACATGTATTTAGCAGCTGTCAGTCAGCACCAAAGAAGCCATAGGGCTATTGTACAACCAAACGCACCCGCTTGTCGGACTCGTAACTACGCAA
Organism: Timema poppense; assembly: GCA_902141375.1. Taxonomy (NCBI): domain Eukaryota; kingdom Metazoa; phylum Arthropoda; class Insecta; order Phasmatodea; family Timematidae; genus Timema; species Timema poppense. The sequence goes on from CABFOV010003678.1 coordinate 20,734, forward strand.
TAACTTAATTTTGTCTGTCTACAATAGCTGATGTGTGTGGAGCTGTCGGACCTACTTGTCGGGAGGAGATGAACACTGTCCATCTCTTGCGTTTATGTAGTTGCGTTGGCAGCCAATAAAAAACAAATATGGACTACTAAAATCAAAATAATATTAAGTTATTTGGTCTATGACATCAGCTCTTGGAAATGTATAGTTAAGAATAGAGGATCTTCAAACAAAATCATATTTAATTAATCTTTTTAAAATATATTTATTCTTATTTGAAAACATTAATATGAATATGACTTTTATAGTCATCTTGTGCGTATAACCCGAACGGGTAGTAAGACGCGGTGCTAATAATAATAATAATAATATAGTCATCTTTGCTGTTTGTTCCTATTGGTTGAAATTACGTTTTGCGAATTTTCATTATAGACAATCTATTTTGTATTTAAGATAAGCGTAATTACAAGTGCGTTTGCGAATGCGTAATTGCGAGTTCGACATGTTGGCTGTAGACGGGCCAATAATGGTTCCTATTCTTCTTTCACACAAATGCGGGTACACTTCCTATTTATAAATATGCAGATAGCCCAAACGGATAGAAAGAAACGGTGCGCCAAAAAACCGCAATCACGCTACCGATTAGGCCGGACAGGTTGTAAAATGAGGTGCAAAAAGCTATATTTAGTAGACACATAATCATTGAATTTTGTGTTGAGAAACCTAGTTCAAACAAGAGTAAATGATTGAACATTAGAATGGCTGGAAGAAGTCAACCCCCGCGAGCGCGAGAACCAGTGACGTAGAAACAACAAACTGGAAGTGAATCAGAGAGAAGAGATGTCTTTCCAGTTCCCTCCCCCTCCATCACGATGCAGCTCTATAAATAAGCAAGCCAGTCCATCGCGCGCTACACTATAAATAGGAAAAGACAAGCTGTCAAAAAACCTCGCAGACACCCAGCAGTCATTATTGCTTACCATTACAGATAGTCAGTTTATTTTTAAACTCGACAAACCTCGTCAGCGTGTTCTATCGATACAATATATTTCCGCTCCAACTGCGAGTAAAGTAAACATTACAAACCGATGTGAGCGCTCCAGTCGGTGGTTAGAAATTCAAATAGTTTTCAAACCTTTGGTTTTAACTATAAATAAGATCGTTAAACAAATCAATAGCGCGATTAGGACAAATAAAAGGCATATTGTTGGCAGATTATAATTAGCTTCGTGTGATATAGATAGTTGGGAACATTGTTGTAGTGGTCCACTCGGCAGTCAACAATGAAGTTACTAAGATTTTATCAGTGCGCAATAGCGATGATGATTTGTTTGCTGAGCTTCGTCATCCTTAGCGAAGCCCGTCCTTACATCAATTCTGAACATGTAAGTAATTAAATTTCTCACATGCGTGGGAATTTTACAAGTTTGCCTATTTTCATCCCTCTGTTTTATTTAATAGAAACGTGTTTGTTGCATTAAAAGCTTGACAAATAAGTGCCTTGGACATAAACAACTGAAATGCCATACAAAAATAATTGTAGGGGTACTTTACAGAATAAAAAAAAATTAGGGAGTGTTCAAGTAGTGTAAGCTCACTTTTAGCCATTTTGGACCCCTGCCCCTTTTATTAGTAAAAATAAGAAAACGCCCGATTACCTCCCCCCTTCACCACTTCCCCACAGCTTTCTTATGTTATAAGAAATTAATTAAGTTTTATGTTCAAGATGCTTCAATTTTAACAAGAAAGTGTAAGTTTGACAAAATAATGGAGTTTGTTAAGAAAAATTGTCTGGTTGGATTAAGGCCCCCTTAGGCTTATCCAATAAATAACAAGGTTAATTTTCTGAATAAAAGTAGTAAGCTTTTTGTGACCTTAAATATGACAAGGGCTTAACTTCACTTATAAAAAAATACAATTATTGATATGCATGTATTAAATAAATGTTAATATTGTATAGAATTGTCTACATTTGTCAGTCAAATATTATTTTTAAATGTTTTGACATCAAGAAGCCAATAAGAGCCGAAAAATGACTAAAAGTTATAAATAGCACCTCATTGTGGTAGGGCAAATAATTATATAAAGAACATAAAAGCTAAATAAAAATATAGTCTAAAATAACATTTTTTAAACTCTACTGTGCCATAGTTATCTTAGGCTCTGTGAGGAAATTTTCTAAACTTCTTTATTTGTTTTTCACACTGAAACAGCATCATTAATTAGAAGTGACAATTTTTTTCAAATCAGAATAAAGGACATTGGCCAAAGAAAGGCACAGCAGTGAAACAATGTGATGATTTTCATTTATTTTATACTTATACACTTGTAAAATTTAACTCTCATTATTGAAAGTTCATAATATTAACTACTGTAAAAAGTATTACTGCTCCAGCATGTATTTTTTCTGGTGCAAGGGATTTCTTAAGCCAAAAAAGTTTGGGAACTCCTGGTCCAAACGGTCACATTTAATGAACAAATAACAATACAAAAAAAACTGCAGAAGTTTATAATAACAAATTAGGCCCCTATACTAAATAATTCACTTCGTGGACATGCCTAAACATAATAACTCTAATGGCATCATTCTCAGCTGTATAATGTGTTTAAAGTCAAATCAGAATCCAAGGTCTAACAAACATGAAAATATCTGTGACAGTGCCAAAATGTGTTTGACAATGAGGAGAGAAGAGAAAACAACATATTAAGAGGGGTTAGCCGGTATTTGGTGAGAAAAAATATTAGTGACATACATATAGCCAATGGAAAACTTAGGTCAAAATTAACTCATTCCTCAACAACAACATCTCAAAACAACGTCCTTTTGAACTAGCTACTAAAATTTTTAAGTGCTGATCTACATAGTTTTATTAATCTAAAGCATATGTTTCCTCCCATTATTTCACATATATTTTATACCAGGTAATATTTAGCAAAATGCCAAGCAAATTCAAAATAGTTTTTTAATATTAATAGCACACCATATTTACGATTCATATGTTTAAGCTTTGAAAAACTTTTAAAGTTGAATTCCTTGTACCTGAATCCCCTAGAAGATTGATGCTGGTCAGTGACATAGTTTAGACGGTAGATCCATTCTACAGAAAGTAACTATATAATATTAATAATATTTGAAGGGGGAAATAGCAAATGTATTTACCTTTGAGTTCTACATAAAACTGGTTGGTTAAAACACCATATATTTAAAATTATCCTAAATCATAACAATGTACAAGATCATGCAAGGTTTTGCAGGGTAGGTTATATTGGAGGACTCACTAATGAATCAATGAGCGCTCGCACACAGGCCTGATAATTGTGTAACAATGGCAGTGGTTCCAAAATCAAACCTCCAGGCTTTGTTTCATGATGAAGGGCAGCATTACACTTGGGTATTGTAACCTTTTTAATTATTAATTTAATCTTCTAAAACATATTTATTCAATGTCATGTTTTAGTTATTTTCAATCAATGTTAGGGGTCGAAATTGTGTTTCCTATAAAAATCAAGGTTTACTAACATGCTTAAGTCGGACTTAAGAAATGTTGATTAAAGTCTCTGACGAGTGCACTAAAGGTAGTTCCCCCCATTCCTTCAGGCAAATAATGCAAGCATTAAGCAAGTGAGAGATGAATTCAATGTGCCTTAGGACATACTTGCCTTGGAACAGAAAAGTTCTGTAATTCTAAGCTACCGCAACTAAATTTGATTTTTTAAAAAAACCATCATGCTACTAAACAAAATTTAAGTATAATAAATAATAGAATTTAATTCAATATATACCTAGAATGGGAATGGTAATGATGTATATTATGGGATGAGGTGGTAGATAGATACATTTTTGATTAATTTTGTTAAATTTTGTGAAAGGAATGGAAAGACAGAATGACAAAAAAGGAAATGAATAAGGGTGCTAATTATCGGTCTACCAGGAACAGGAAATTAACACAAAGAAGAAAAGGAATTCAATTTTACTTTTTTTTATTTTATTTTTGTTTATTCTTTAATTCCACAAGAAACTGTTTAATTGCATGACAAATTATTTATATAAGTACATCTTCGTCTTCTAGTATTGTTCTTTAATATAATATGACTCAAAAGTTTCATTTTTAACATGTTTCAAACTTTTTAGATGTTATGTAAATATTTTAATGAAGTATCACAATTGTCATCAAGATATATAATTTTTTAATCGATTGTAAAAATTTCTTCCAAATACTGTTACATATTTAAATTGTCATTATATCACATCGAACATAGAGATTTTTCATATTAGATTTAAATTATTAAAGGGTGACCTGGCGGTCTAGGGGTAAGGTGTCAAGACTTCTATGCTGGCCGTGGTTCGGATTCCACGTTAAACTGTAGGTCCTCCATTTAATCTCACAATCACTCTACCATTACACATTAGCGTAAGTGCGTATAACCTGAACTGGTAGTAAGACGCGGTGCTAATAATAATTATAATACATTATTAAAATTTAATTCTATTATTTATCATATTAACCGTTCCTTATTAACTTTCACAATGTTTTTCAAAAATTTAAGTGAACATTTAAAAAAAAAATCAAAGTTTTTGTGATATTTTTAGTCTTCTGGTAATTTTTAAAGTGTCTAAAATCAAGACAATCCTTCTTTATTAACATATGTATCCCAACCTATTTTATGAATAAGAGAGACTAGTGTACAAGTCACATTGCTACAGCCCAATTTTCATTGGAAGGGTCTTTTAAAAGCTACAAACACATTTATTTTGGGATAATATTGATAACATTTTAGTACTATTTTATAACTATTCGTAAGAACTATCAAAAGTGACAGCTACAGATCACTTGACCTGACATGAATATGTGAAAGAAGATCTAGGAGTTCTTTTATAACTGTCAGATAAGACTTTCCCTATGAAAATTGGATTATACACTCATAAATTGTCACCCGCTTCAGTGGCTGAATGGTTTAAGGCGTCAAATTTGTGTTAAACTGTCCTGCTGAAGACGAGGAAATCAGGGATTGAATCCCAGTTGGGTCTACTGAGGGTGGTTTTTTCATAAATTATTCCTCAATCTCTCTACAAATAAATGCTGGTAAACTACCTCTGAAATGCTTCCTTCCTCATCCCTACCCCATTGGGGTAATTATCATGTAAGCGTTTGACCTGAATAAGGGGTAAGACGTGGTGATTAAAAAAGAAAGAGTTGCCATCACATATGTCTTGTAGTTTCACAAAAGAAATACTATTTTTATTCCAACATCTTTATTGTTTGTGTTTGTAGACACTGCAAAACATGCGCCAGATTCCCCAGTGGCACTGCTTGCGGTATCGTCGCTTCGATCTGGTCAGGAGATGCCGCAACCACAGGGTAGGGCGCAAACACTAGCCCACTCAGTCCAACATTAAGGTAGTTTAAGCCCATCTGTCCGATCATGATGGGCCACTCAGGCGCAACAGTAAGTAGGGACTAAACGTTACATTGCATCCTCCTCCAACTAATATCGTCCAACTAACCCGCCCCCCTGCTGAATATCACCACGCGAATGGCATAATTGAATCATGATCATTAACAAATTACTAATAACTGCACAACTTGTCAATGAAATAAACCAAAATGCTTTCCCAAAATATGTTTTAAACTTTTGTCTCAAATGTTTGATACTAAAATTAAGAACATCTTAACATTTCTAACTTTATTCATAGCTACACGAATACAAATTTAGCCGTTTATCTAAACTACAATTTCTAACACAATTGATAGTCTATAATTACTTTACTTGGCATGATTGCAATTAATAATGAAATTAATTAATCCTTCACAGATGTAATGCAACTAATGTTCAAGTTCGAGACCAAACTGAGCAATTTGTATAAATTAATAGGTTTTATGAATAAAATATTAATATTTCAGAGTTAAGAATTTCTTCATGATTAATTATTTATTTTTAACAAATGATAAAATAAAATTAGAAGAAATTATACTAATAAGCGTTAGCAGAAATAGGTCAACCTATAAAGAAAAATTTTTAAATATTTTTTTCTTTTCCCCAATTGCAGCCTATTTAGTTAAAACATTTTAAACAATAAATATCAATAACATATATAGAATAATTCAATTTTGTAACTAAGATCATAGCTTAATTAGAATTAAAAAAATTTACAATTGATCCAAGTTTTATTTTTGGCTGGTAATATATTTTATTAATAAAATGTGTATAGTATGTGTCACAAATTAGTTACTTCCAAGTTATCATCGAGCTATTTAATTACTTCATTGAGTTGAAAAATTACGCCTTGACACGGGAATCAAATCCAGGATTCTTGGCTTAGCGCAACAATGCTCTACCACTGAGCTATCCGGGATTTTTCCCATGCTCAAGATCATTCCTCCTGGATAGTTTTCATCGGTAGAAAATTGGCATACCAAGCCAAAGGTCTTGGGTTTGATTCTCGTGTTCAGGTATCATTTTTCAACTAATTTAAATATGATCTCGGTGACGTTTGTATTCGGAACTTAAGATTATTAAGTCTTCATAGTTTAATGAGTTATTTCTAAGAATTTATTTAGTGCAAATCTGTTCAGTTTGGTGTTTAAATTGCATGTAAGTTTAAATTCCACAAGGGACATTCAAAGTGTTGCTTGTTTTAGTACTAATAACTAATGGTGCAATTTATTTATTTTATTTTATGCAAATAACAAACTTAATGGCTTTGTGTTGTGAGCAAGACCACTTAGATGTTATGCCTTACAACGGTCCCTAACACCTTTTGCAAGAGTTGAACTCAACATTTATTAGTCTTTATGTGGTGTGAAAGGAAGCAAGATATGAGTGATTCAAAGTTCAATAAATGAGGCGGTCCTAGCTCTTAATAATAATCAAATTATTGACAAGTGTGACGTCTATATTCTAAATTTGAATTACATCCCGTCGAACCTAAATATCAGATCTATTCATATATGACATTTTGAATCAAAATTGAACCTCTTAAATATTGGTATTAAAATTTTTTGAAGCTTCTCACAGGCTTAATGTTTTTATCTAAAATATCCATTCACTAGTTCCACTTCCATTGGAAATAAATGCCAAAGAAACATTTATAGACTTTTATTGATTATGTTGTAGCTGTTGGACTCACGGATACTGAAGGAACACATGCCTGAGCAATCCACAAAGCCTCCAAAGAAATCACCTATTGAGCCCATAGAAACCCCACGACAGTCACCCACTTCCACTGAGTCTAAAGAATCAAGAGAAGCTGTGGAAACAGTCGGAGCACCGGCTAATGATACTCAAGACTCGAACAACATGAAGACTGATAACGCCGTGTACGAGACTCACCTAGTGTTCGTTTCCGACCACGAGAGTCCTAACCTCAATCCGTAGCAATTGTTACCAACAGGGGAGAATATGTTTTGAGAATACTTTCAGAATAATAAATTTGAACCACGGTTTTTGTATTGAATGTGGCCAGGAAAACGAACATGCCTGATTTGCACAATAGCCAGCTACCCCTCGGAAGGTATATTTTCCCCGGCTACATGATCGCCTTCATGTTTCTTAACTGGTAGAATAGAAATCTAGCTGACAAAATTATTACATAATTATGAACTCTAATAATAATTCAATGAAACACATAGGTTCAATCCGTGAACTAGGTTTGTAGAAAGACATTTGATTTTTAGTGCATATATTTTAATTATTTTTGTATGAAAGAAAGTACCTCCTTATATATAAATAAAATGTACACTTCATTTACTCCGTGAGGTATCAGACTTGCCCTGATGGATTACACTAAGGTGGGGCTTATAAAATAGAACCCCAGTGTAATTACGGCGACAGATTTTTGTATGTCTTTCTATTTGTTCGTACCAATCTTCCTGTGCCTTATTCTGACTAGTTGATTTTAAAATATTATTTCAATACTTGAGAAAAATAATTTTAAAACTTGTGTAATAGCTATATTGCAACCAAAATATCAACATCACAAAAACATACATGTTTACTGTTCCTCGCATTTAATTATATTAATTTAAATGTATACTGTTTTTGAAAAAAGAAAATATATATTTGGTGTACATTAATTATATAAATGTAAAATTGAACACTATTATGTTATAGCACTAATGTTAGCTACATGTTAGGTTCCTAGTATAGTCTAGAAAATTTGTGTTAAATTGGTTTTTTTTTACTTTTGTTACATTAAAATATAATAAATAAATTAAAATTATAAAAGAATGATTTATTGCTTGAAATTCCATACAAAGCCTACCATACCTGAAACTATTTTATACCTTATAGAAAAAACATAATAATGTGAACGAATTTGAACAGTGGTCTTTAAAAGAGGAAAGAATAATCCAACTTATACAGTGGAAGAGATAAATTGTCTGTTTCAAAATGTATGGTAAGTAGGCCAATATTAAGTTTATTGGTTTGATACCACTGTCTGATTCTTAATAAGGATACACCCTTTGAAATCCTGAAGATATTTGAGAGTTGAGGATTCAAAAAAAAAATTAAGATTAGAGTTTTAAAAAAAGTTTCAAATTCCGAATATGAATTTCACTATTGGAGTTATTAGGTAGATTACTAGTGGTCTAGCCCAACATAAATAAAGGACAAATCCAAAAACCAGATCCCAGACACTAGATTTACCACTTTAAGTAAACAAAATCAGAATTTAATAAAGAAAATTATTCCTCTATGGGATAATGAATTACTCATATTTATCATATTTTCTAAAATTAGTATTCAAGATTCGGTATTTATAAGTAAAATAAAGATTAAGATTTGAGATTCCGAAATAATCAAAAATTAAGTGTATTAATAATTCCTTGTTTAGAAAGATGAGTTGCACATTTTACACTCCCTCCTAATGAGTTATGATAAAATGAAACCTAGGTCAGGGGCTTGGGCGGTAATGATAGATTTTCTTCAAAAGGCAGCCATTACCTCTTTGTCCAATCGCAGCAATGTATAATGTGAAATGTGTTATTTTTGTTGTAAAAGTCCTATTGTGTTTGTTCCCTTTATGTGTTTCCATCCACCTTTTCTGTACTTTCTTCCAAATATAACCAAATACAGAGGCGGCTCTAGGGTATGCAAGGCTGTAGGCGGGCTCATTTGCGGGGCCCCCCCAATAAATTAATCTAAACTAAAATTGCACTAACTAGTCTAAATTCTAAATATATATTTGGCTATAAGACCCAAGAGGAAAATAATAACGTGGCTGTGTAAACTCATTACACTATGGGGAGATTAATATAAAATTTGAGGATATTTACAGTAATTTTTTGGGGAAAAAATTGAAATAAATAATTTTTAGAGTTACATAAAATTAGTTTTTGATTCCTAGTTTTTTGTTCAAATCTATCGATCAGTTATCTAGAAGGATTTTTTTTTCATTGAGGTTGTAAACTTCACTACTCAATCGCTAAATCATGTCGCGGAGCCCCTGACGGCGCGGGGCCCTAGGAGGTTGCTTAGTTCACCTTATGGTAGAGTCGCCTCTAACAAAATCCCTCAAAAAGTGAAAAGAAGTTTTACCTGTATATAAATATTAATTGATAGTTTAACCAAAAAATCAATGTAAAAAATAATGGGCACTGTTAAATGTTTAGACCCATTCAAGTTGTGATTGTATCCAAAACAGCGAGGGTGGGAAGTAGTTTGAACAAGTCATGAATTTGATGTTTCAGCCCTTGAATATTATCAAACATATATTGTTGCCAGGATAGAAATATATTAAAAATGCACATATACTAATCAGGGGTGGGTTCTTCAACTAATAAGTGACAGTTGAAGACTAAAAAAAATACTAGATTAAAAAGAAATTTTTTTTTTTCATATCTTAAATCAAAATTTGTTTTAGATCTATTGAATTTGTTTATTTTTGGTGTAGAGTCCAACATAATATAGAACAAATTTAACAACTAGACTCAGACCATTAATTTATCATTTAACTGAATATATGAATATACAATAACATTTATTAATACATTATAATTTAATGTGCAATTTTTAAACATTTAGCTACTATTTATATTTTCTATAATACCTTAAGAATTAATGTGAAGACAATAATAGTTTTAATTAGGAGGGGTAGCTAGCACACTTACCTTAGTAACACTGGAGTAGAAATTGTTTAGATAGAACATTAAAAAACAAACAAACACATTTTTAAGGACAAACTTTCACTGTCACAGACAGCTTATTTGGGTCAGGAGCGTAGACTGATTCTCTTGGTTAGACTGCAAGATTGACTGGTTTTAGTTATGATAACTAAACTAAACTAAAACTAAAACTAAAAACAATCGGCTGTTGAGTCAGCCTTGCAACTCTACCAAGAGCATCAGTCTAATCTCTTGGCCTGAAGAAGTTGTCTGTGACAGTGAAACCTTGGCCTTAAAAATGTGTTTTTTAAACAATATCCATTCTAGTATCACTCAGGTAAGTATCCTGGCTATTCCTCCTAATTTAACCATGATTTACTCTAGTACTCTATTCCATAAATATGTCAAGAACCTAATAATCGGGGAAATTTAAATTATCTTACTCACCATGTTTTCTAGTATTTAGATTCAAGATTTGAGATTAATATTCAAAATAATGTAATGAGGATGGAGAAGAGGAGGCCAAAGAAAATTATGGAAATGAAGTATGTAAGAAAAAGACCACAAGGAAGGCCAAGAAAGTGATTGAAGGAGCAGATAACAGAGAAAGTGCAAGTGAGAGGAGAAGAATGGAAGCAATTAAAGGAGGAAGGATAGTGGAAAAGGGGGGCATTTTACTAAACTGAGCCAGAAACAGTTGAAGAAAATGATAATGATGATCCAAAATAAAGTATATTTGAACCAATATCTAGAATAAATGTTGACATATCACTACAGTAGCTGATGACAGCAACATTATAATAATTCCCTTCTAAAGTGTTAAGTTTGATTTTCGTAGGACGCCCATTATTTGAAAACTGGAAACTCTTGTTGCCACAATGGCGGAAATAAAAATATTACAATGGTATTTATATTCTTAGTCCATATCATTAATGATGATCGATGAAAAAGATAGATTATACCATAATCCATTAGGAAGTATTATTTGGGAGCTTTTGATAAAAATTTTTATCAAGAGAGATCAAATTTTATATTTCTTGAATCCAAATCTTTAAAAATGTACAAATTTAAGTTAAAAGTGAACAAATTCAAAAGTGGTTAAAAAAAATGTTATTTAGGCTTGGTGCCATTGATGTATGATACTTCGTTTGTGATGTCTGTAAGTCATAAAAAAAACTTATTTTAGTAAATTAATTATATTGATACAATTTTTTTAATGAGTTTGTTATTTTCCCAACTACACAAGTCTTTATAATTCCTTTAACCAATTGCTTAAAATCGTAATAAAAAAAGTCAAGGTATTTATAAGTTATTTATTTGAGATTTTAATGAATCTCAAATCTCTCTAATACTATAGGAGTTGAGGTGATTCGAGTGTCCCATCTCTATTTTTTAATTAATAAATCAAATAAATCATAGACCCTAATTGTACAATGCCAAATTTTAGTAACTTTCAACCAATGTTGGTGGTCAAAAGTGGGGTTTGCTCAAATAAAACAACAGGATCATTTTGAAACTTCAATTCAACTTCAGGATTATTTCGTATATTCAACTCAGCTTTGCTTCAAATTGAAAAATTAACTTTAAATACACCGAATAAAATTGTTGATGCATAACATATAATTCACAGGTGCCTTAATAAGTTTGTAAAAGTAGATCATTTTCAAAATATTTTCTTGATTTATATTAAATCCTAATTTGTCTTAGTTACAAACTTAAAATTGTCAAACGGTATAATGTCCTACCTGTCTTATAGCCTCCCTTCCTGGTTCACCCAATTGAAGGTGTGTCTTATCCGTCACTTCATGCTGCACCCCCGATGTGCTTTGTTCAGCTAGAAGAGCTGTGAATGGAGTGACCGTAGAAAGTGCAGAAGGTAAAAGGTCCAAGGCTTCCAAATTTTGATTAGCTTCCTCTATAGTTTCTTTTGGTTCCAAAGTTAACAGTTCCTATAAAATAAATGCATAGATACAGATAAATAATGATTTAAAATTAAGAAATCAAAATATTTGTTAGCGTGCTTTAGTTGCGGTGTGATGGTTATTAGTGACATTACTTTTACAACAAATAGAAACCATGCTTTAATATTATTTTTAGCACCATGTCTTTAAATGTTTTCAGGTTGTATGCAAACATATTAATATTATACTTGTGTCTTAGGGATAAAGGTTTAATTTAGAGGAAATGTACCTAAATTTGCACGGAGTGGAAAATAATTTAGAAAAAAAACTCAGTCCAGCCGACTGGGATTCAAGGCCCGGTCTCCCTGCTATCAGCAGTCCAGTCTATTGAGAGAGTGACCCCTTAGAGACAATTCAATCATTGAAGCGGGTATCAGGAATTTAATTTATCAGCTGATGACTGAAAAATAGGGATGTGTTGCTCATACTTGACTTCTTACGAATATTCTAAAGAATCTGTATCAACAAATTCAGAATTGAAAAAAATATATATATCATACCAATGTGCGAAGCTTTGAATTTAAGATTTTTAGACAAAATGAAGATTCATATTTAAGATAAAGTAGAACAAACACAATTTTACGTGTTGAGAATTATTATGATTAAATAAATTATGTAATAGTATCAATTGTTGTAAACCAAGTGGCTATGGCTATGACTCTATGAGCATTCAAATTCTAAGAAAGCCTCTGATAAGACGTTCAAGTTCAAGCTCGACAGCTTTAATGGATCAGCAAATTCAAGCTTGTTGTATGAGGCTATTTCTGTGCTTTATTGTACGTTTGATGATGCATGAATCATTGTTTTCTCTTCTCTATATTTGTCTGGACGTTCAACTGTGACTTTGCTTCACATGTGTCAGGCTATTATTCAACTACACTAATTACACTTTGATTTAAAAGTTAAAACATAAAGTTACCTTTTTTTAACCCTATCCAGGATCATTAGATAAGTAAATAGACATGTTACCAAATGAGCTAAGGGGTAGAATAAAATACTTATGGACTAATAAAGTTGGGCGTTTGATCTTCTATTCATAAAAATGTATGTATGAATACTTACCTGGTGGATGTCAAGAAAATAGAGTTGAGAATGCTGTTGCCACGACGACAGGCAAATGTTTTGTTTGTTGTCTCTAGGGAAGAATATTGCTGCTGTAATGGAGAATCTGTCGGGGCGGAGTTTCCTATGACTATATACTGGTCGGCCAGACATCGGAGTAAAGACGAACACTGAGGGGGGGAAAGCATTACCTTAGAGTTTGGAAGTGGGAACAGTTAGTAGTTTTATATATAGAGCATAAGAGTAAAAACAAAATAGAGTGAACACTAAAAATCAGAGGTTTGTGACAAGGTTTATGACATAGCTGTAAATCAAAGGAGAAATTAGAGTAACTTATATTGAGAAGGTTTGTTAAGCAGTTATCATACTTGACTTTGGCCAAGAAGAACAAAATTCAATTGCAATTGGCTCCACTTGAGATATATTTTTTCAAGACTTTAATATACTTTCAACTATCCATACTACATATGGGACCCTAAAATCTTTAAGATCTCAATTCGAAAACAAACATTCAATTTTAAATTGGTTTATGAGCTATGTTACTGCTTATTGGTAGTTTAGTCCAACAAATTTTTCAGATAAACTTAAAAATCATTAATTTACAACTTAAATGAATATACAAATATTATAATGAAAGTAATACAAAAAAATAAGCTAATATTTATATTGTCTACAGCACCTTAAGAATTAATATAGGAAAATAAACGTCTTATGTTTACCATGTTTTCTGAAATTTGAGTTCACGATTTGTTGAGTAAAATGAAGATTTGGATTTTTTTTAAATAGTAGTTTCGACCCATTTCTAGTCCTTATAATTCATTATTCTCCCCTTGTTTCCTTATATTGAAAGTCAATGATATTGCCATTAAGATATAAACTTAAGAATAGTAATTTTAATCAAAGAAAAATAGGTGATGAATAGATATAATCTACTCACAATCATTCTCCTCTGTAAAGGCAGCCATTAGGTTTGACAAGGAATCAGCCACAAGTATGTTGATTCTGATTGGAACCACCCACATGAGTGTCAGCGTCAGGAGGTTCCACACACCCAGACATGTGTCTGTGGCCGTTACAACCAAGTGGCAACAAGTACTAGCTCCAAACTTAACATGTCTGAAACATAAGTAGGTCCTTGGGTGTACAAAGAGCTTATCATTAAAACTACAAATAACTTCAATAAAATACCAATGTTTGTAAAAGTTTATTAATAATTATTGAACTTTTGTTTTGTTGTTATTATTATTGTAGTTATTATGGCACGAAGCTTCAAAACTTTGACTTGGCTCGAAAAAATAAAATCAGCTTCGACTTAACTTCTAAAACAAAATCTGGCTCTGATAACTTCGAAGCTTCACTAATAAAAATAATGACAGCTAAAATATATCAATTTATGTTCAATTATTGCCAATATAAACAGTTATAGACATTACAAGTCAATATTTGTATGAAAAAATCTGAGGTAAATGAATTTGTTGTAGTGATAACTTTATTTATTAGCTTATAATGAAGTATTTAAAACATTTGGGCAATAAAACACTTTCTAAGTGATTTTAGAGCAGAATATTTTTACAACCACAATATACTATTTGTTAAAGTATAAATTAATTAGAAAAATATTTCAAACTTCAATTCGACTTTGAGAATATTTCATATAATTAATTTAATTTTGCTTCAAATTGAAAAAGTGGACTGTACACAATGCACATAGTACCTATATTATGTTATTTTTTATTGTTATTATTTGTTGTGTTTTTTCATAGTTATCTTAATTTAAGCTCGTTCTTAATATAGACCACATTTTATTTTTATTATCGAAACTATACCAGGAGGTTAGAGTTTAATCCTCGACCGGTTGCAAAACCGATAAATTTTTTTTATATATCTTAACTTTACATTCTGTCTCTTGGCAAATATGGGTGCATTTTCCAAAACAAACACACCCTTATAATTATATGTTTAGCCTTAAAATGTTGCTAATAATGGTACAAAAGTTTACCAGTAAGATTTTAACATTTACACTCATTACTATTATTTAGCATTGCGTCTTACTACCCATTCAGGTTATATGCTTAATTACTAATTACACTAGTGGGTTAGGAATAGGGAAGGTTGAATTTAGAGGAAGTTAACCTGCATTTGTGTTTCGGCCATGCCAGGAATCGAACCTGGGAACCTTAGCTCAGTAGACACACTCTACCAACTGAGATAGGGTGTCAGATTTTTTACCAAATAAATTTAAAATGTCAACTCAGATTTACTCCCCTTAAATTTTTTTTCCCACCATATTTTATGCATATTAAATGTTGTTCACATACATACTGTAGAGTGTAGAACATGGGGACCAATAGTAACTTTTGTGTCACTCCAACCCAGATGCGCCCGACATAGGATGTGGCGTTTCCATAGGTTGTGCCAAAGTTCAGTTATCAAGCGGCACATATATTAACTAGACTAAAGATGTAGGGATGAGGAAGGTCTCATTGATAGGTTACGTAACCACCTTTACTTGGAGGGGGAGTGGGACACCATTTAAGAAAAAATACCTTCAATACACTAAGCTGAGAATTGAATCCCTACCTTCTTGGTGCTGGTAAACTAGACTAAATGAGTTTAACATTCATATCACACACTATTTTCCGTGCGTTATCATTCTTTAATAAGAAGTTCATCTCTATAAAATTAATTGATCAAATATAAAGAGTAAAGGTTTACATTTGATATTTAATGCACATTCTTTAAACATATGCATAATATTGCCAGATAAGATATTAAGTGACATTGAGACCTAGATATTTGATAAGTGTAAAGCAGAACAAACAAAGAGTAAGTATTTCAGTCAGCAGCAAAGGTTTAATTTCATCCTAAAATGTCACAGTAACATGTAAATAGTAGTAAAACAACAGTATATAAATTAAACCTTTCTATTTCAAACAGGCTGTCTAATCAATCTAGGAAACAGAATTCTTTGATAATTCCAGGGTTTTCCAGAAGATGTTAAGTTTTTTTCTAGGAGATTTTTCGATTTTTCCACACTTAAACAATCCTATAGTTATATTATAGTTAAAAGGTACATGGAATTGGCATTTTAATCATCTTAGCTAAAATTTTTTAAAGCATTAAATATAGGTTATTAATTTAAGAAAATTCATAATCTGTTAAATGTTATGAAATTGTAGTCATAAAAATCATAAACAAAACTTGTAACTAACTTTCTCTGGATATTAAAATAAATATTTAAAATGTGTTTTTTGTTAAAATTGTAACCATTCAGAAAAAATTTGTTAATTTCTTAACTTGGTATCTATGAAAATTCATTAACCTCTTTCTTAACGTAAGCCAAATGTATAATTGAAATACTAATTCAATTCATGATAAGGAATTGACTTTTGTAAATTAAATAATTAAAATACTTTAACGTATCTTAATTGATATTTTAAAATGACATTCTTATACAGAGTGGTGGAAGAATAGAAGAAGGTGGAGGCATTTTACTAAATTGACTCGGTCACAAGTTGGAAATAGTTTATGATGATTCTTCATACAAAACACATATGAATGGCAGAAGTTCATGCATAAGTAAGCCATCTGAAGCTTACTTGTACAAACTTACTCTGCATGTTTCAAACATGGTATATTTTCAATTTTAAATGCACCCCATTGTTCATATTGCCTATATAGTTGATGGATTTATTTAAATAAGGTAATTTATATAGATTTCTTTTTAAAATTTTGGAAATTCAAAAAATTCACCGAGTAACTTCAAAATTCCATGAAATTTTTTTGATTTTCCATGCAAAGAGAAATTCCCTGAGAATTCCAGGTTTTCCAGGCGAGTAGACTCCCTTATCTTAACAATGTATCAAAATTACTTACCTAATTGCAGAATTGAGTTTGGTATGGGTTAGATTACACTTTAGTTGATTGGTTTCTGGCACCCAAACTGTCAACGTAGAGTCAAAAGCTACAGCCAATAATGAGCCATCTGTCGAGAAACTTATTTCACCCACGGGGAAGTTACGGAAAAATCCAACACTCTCACATCTCCATATATATTTTGCTGTGGACAAAATGAAACTGTTATCTAATGTCTTCTCCAAAAAATAATATAATTATAAAAAATTGGCCATACAAGGATTTTAAAAGCCATATTGTGTTCAATCTCTTTTATATGTTTCTATCCACCTTTCTCTTCTTTCAAATACCTCAAAAAGGGAAAAGAGGTTTTCATTAAAGAGACAATGAAAAGAAGAAAGGTTCACACATCACATATCTGATATTGGACACAAAGGTAATAATGGCTGCTGCTTCTTAAAGAAAATTGATCGTTTCCACTCAATCCCCCAATCTATATTTCATTCTATCGAAAATTATCAGGAGGGGGAATGTGGAATATGCATTGCAACTTCTTGGAAAATAAAATAAAAATGGCATAAAAGGTAAAGAATTAATACAGGGCATATAAATAGAAACACATAATGAAACAATTAACAAGAACAAACCCAGGAAATTCCAATTTATTCCTTTGGTATGTAATCAAAGGAAAAATGGCGCCAAATGGTTATATTAAATTAAACATTGTGTATGTTTTACTCCCTTCTGCCGAAGAAGGGAATTGATGTAGCCTGAAAATGTAATAACTGTGTGTTTTGTTGTGTTTTAATTGTGAGCTTTGAGGCCTACAGTTTTCTGGTAAGTGTGTAGGTGTTGCCCTCCAATCCTCTTTTTAATGTTTAATTAAATTTGTTCCTTTATTTGTTCTTTATCTTAAGCTTAGGATAGAATAAGTGGTAGCTCCAGTTTTTATGGCCAAACCGCTGGGGTTATCACAAGTGATATGCCACCAGATTTAACATGCCAATGGTAAGTGGATAGCACACTAATATATTTGGTGTTATCCAAGGTACAATTATAGGATGCACTAAGCTTTTATTAGGGCTGTTTTTGGGGGGGAAAGTGCAGCCTATTTTTGAGTCGGTAAAGTATTCAATATGAAAATATCCGCATTCAAAATAGCACTGTTCAAACAAGTCTACTAAATAGAGGTATCTCTATAAAGAAAACCTATTTTCTCTTTATGAGGTAATTGTATTACGTTTAGAAGGAAGTATAGGAAAGGTGGGGAATGAACACAATTTGGCTTTTACAATGAAAATAAGCACACAGTTCACACTTTACATTGCAGCCAATGGACAAAGAGGTAATGGCTACCTCTTGAAGAAAATTGATCTTTACTGCCCATTCTCCCCAACATAGGTTTCATTCTTATTCCTTTCACATGTTCCTATCAAAGTTGCCTATCACTATTTACATATTTCTTTTTTCTCCCTTCTGTGTTTTTTTTGGTTTACTCTTTTAAGAAGTTGCGTTGCGGATTTCACACTCTTCTCCGATGAGTTTCAATACAATAAACCTAGGTCGGTTTGTCTTGGGCGTTAACAATCAATTTTCTTCAAGAACTAGCCAATGTATCTTTGTCCAATGGCAGCAATGTAAAGTTCTAATAAATAGCCATATTTAAATGTTCAAGTGTCCTTAAATGGCATCTGGTTTGCAATGAACGTATGACTGATTCAAATAGAGTCACTCACTGTTGATAGTGTTGCTCTCCTCAAGACTCCAGACTTTAAACTTATTGTCTTCAGCAGTGGTTACAGCCAGCAGTTGCTCCTCTGTTGTTATAGGTTGAATCTTTAGGTCCAATAATTTATTTTCTCCGTGAGGCATATCTACACATGTATTCAAGCAGAACCTACGGTGCACACAGATTAATGAGAATACAACAATCGAAAAGGGAAGAGAAGGCAAATAGTCGCATGGTTGTCAATTAAGGATGTGCAAAGCTTCCAAAATTTTAATTTCATTAAAAAACAAAACAAAATTGAGTTAAAATATACATGAAAGATTAAATAGCAAAGCTATTATATTTGTTAATTACAGTTATAGCTGCATCTAAAGATCAAATTCTTTAGATTGAAAAATGATACCTAATTACAAGAATCGAACCCAGGACCTTGGACTTAGTATGCTAATTCTCTTAACCACTGAGCTATACAGTAATCATCCCATGTCCAGGGTAATTCTCCACTCATATGTAAAGGCAGAGTCCGCGATGGACATAGCTGACAATTTCCGCACATCCGTCACAGACTGTCTTAAAATATAAGTGGAGAATGAACCTGGGCACGAAACAGTTCCTGGATAGCTCAGTGGTTAGAGCATTGGCGTACTAAGCTAAAGGTTTTACTCTAAATTCTCCCAAATCCCTCCAACACCAAGCTGCTCAAATCCCTCAACAAATAAATCTGCAACCCTTCAAAACTAAGAATATGGGAACTGGCCCATCTATCATCCAGTAAACCTCGGTGCTCTTGAGGTAAAGTGCTCGCCTCAGGATCAGATTTTGTGGGTTCAAATCCACCCGGAGTGTACCAATTTTTCTACAGGGATATAAGTTTGTAGCACAACTTTTTTGAGAGGGCAAGTAAAGCCGTCGATCCCATGTAGATTGTGGCATGTGAAGCCATCGGTCCCATGTAGATTGTGGCATGTAAAGTCGTCGGTTTCATGTATATTGTGGCATGTAAAGCCGTCGGTCCCATGTAGATTGTGGCATGTAAAGCCGTCGGTCCCATGTAGATTGTGGCATATAAAGCCGTCGGTCCCATATAGATTGTGGCATGTAAAGCCGTCAGTCCCATGTTGATAGTGGCATGTAAAGCTATCGGTCTCATGTAGATTGTGGCATGTAAAGCCGTCGGTCCCATGTAGATTGTGGCATGTAAAGCAGTCGGTCCCATGTAGATTGTGGCATGTAAAGCCCTCGGTCCCATGTAGATTGTGGCATGTAAAGCAGAGTCGGTCCCATGTAGATTGTGGCATATAAAGCCGTCGGTCCCATGTAGATTGTGGCATGTAAAGCAGTCAGTCCCATGTAGATTGTGGCATGTAAAGCAGTCAGTCCCATGTAGATTGTAGGCATGTAAAGCAGTCGGTCCCATGTATATTGTGGAATGTAAAGCCATCAGTCCCATGTAGATTGTGGAATGTAAAGCTATCGGTCCCATGTAGAATATATATATATATTTATATTTATACATATTAAATTTGGATTCACTTTAAGTAAGAAAGGTGACTTTGCACATCCGTACTGTCAAAAAAATAAGCAATGGTTCACTATCTAAAATGTACTAAGTTATTTAAAAACAAGGTTAGATCATTTTTATGACAAAGGCAACTGGAGTTGTTTCCAAGTTTAAAAAAAAAATTATATAGTTTGAAAGTTAGGTAACCTTTAAGCTGCTTCTATTACTTATCTAAGTTTGGATGGCAAAAGATTAACAGACAAAAGACACACATTAAAGCACAGCCAGATTGGATTAAGGACCAGTAAAATCAATAGGTTAAAACATCAACATCAAATAACTGATCCTAACGGGTTTTAATCTAAATAATATTTTCATGAAACTGGTTATGATCAGCAAAAGCTGGTGTTTGTTTTATTGTTTATCATAAATCTTTTATGAGTCAATCTTATATGTACACTAACAAAAACTAACACAAGATCACTTCCATATAAAGTAATATCAAATTTCACATTGATAAATATTATTAGCACCACATTTTACTACCCGTACAGGTTATACGCACTTACGCTAATGTGTAATGGTATGCTGATTGTGAGATGAAATGGAGGACTCACAGTTTAGCGTGGAATCCAAACCACGGTGGAGGCCTGGCATTCCCCACATTCACAAGTTTTGATTAACACACGTCTTGTCAGAGGTGAAGGAAGGGTTTGGCAGTAAGATAAATCTTTGCCGGGAACCCCGAACCCCCAGCACAGAAGTCCGACACCTTACCCCTAGACCGCCAGGTCACCTTCACATTGATAAAATAAGCAATCATATTTCTTAATAGTTTCAAAATAAATACATACGTTTGTTTGACTTCATCGAAGTTCCAGAATTTGAGCCTGATTTCAAAATGTGTTTTCAAATTGTTGCATTGCTCCACCGTTGCCAACCACAGGCTATCATTGCTCAAAGAAATTTTTGTCACATCTGTGTTCTCAATAACTTTGTTACGTTCCTGTGTCAAGTAGTTCTGACATGTAATATCCACCTGGAAACATTTAACTCATTGAAATTTTCCAAGCTTGGTTCATCCTTTTGTTAGCACAAATCCATTTATTAAAAGTATTTAAAATTCTGCGAAAAATGGCACCTAATGGCTATAATATATTAAAAATTGAAAATAGGATAGAAGGGCAAGGCCTACACACTTACCAGAAAACTGTAGGCCTCAAAGTTCACTAAAACACATAATTATGTAATTTTCAGGGTACAAACGTATCTCATTTCCTTCCAAGCAGGCCTACTCACACCAGTTAGTAATTTCTATATAAACAATAACAGATAATATAATTTTATTTAACAATCATAAAATTATTTATAGTATAAATACAACATTCTATCCATCTACCAAGAATATATACACAATTCTGAAATTCGAAAAATGACACCTGAACACAGGAATCGAACCCAGGACCTTTGACCTAGTACGCCAATGCTTTAACTACTGAGCTATCTAGGAATCGTCCCGTGCAATAGGTCAACTACCGAGTCGAAGTTGGATGCGTTATCTGATAGCTCGTGATCTCAATTAAATCACACATTTGTGGCCGACGATTTCTGGACGTCCATCATAGACTCTGCCTTAAAATATCAGCAAAGAATGAAACTAGGCACGGGACGATTCCTGGATAGCTCGGTGGTTAGAGCATTGGTGTACTAAGCCAAATGTCCTGGGTTCGACTCCCATGTCATTTTTAAATTTTCAGAATATGATATCTAGATGGAGTAATCCTCACTAAAAGCATAAATAATAGCTTTCACTATTTGATTCCTATTTATACACAAGTTTGAAGACGCAACTGAAGAATCCAAGCCTCAATTTTTTTTTAAATTAAGAAATAGGCAACACCAGAATCTAAGTGACCATGGTCAACCTATAGCCATGCTGCCATAGTCCAGTCTGTGTTTACTCTCCTCTGCTAAAGAAGGGGACTGATTTACCCTGAAAATTATATTATAATTATATGTTTTGTTGTTTTAATTGTGAACTTTGAGGCCTACAATTTTCTGGTAAGTGTGTAAGCCTTGCCCTTCTATCCTCCTTTCAATGTTTTGTTCAAGATTAAACTAAGTAGAAGATAATGTATGTTATTATTTATCAAGTATCCATCCTGGAATTGCGATCCTAATACTTGTAAAAGTGATGGAATGGGTTATAAAAGGGTAGAGGGGGAAAATTAATCAAAAGGGGAATAAAATTAAGAAAATCTGCTCCAACTAGCTTTTTGACACTCATTGAATGTCCTAAAAATTATTGAAAGCATAATCATTAGATCCTCCTTGCCTTCAAAGCTTCCTTGGAGGCGGTGGTGCCTGGACATTGAAGGAGTCCCCTTGTATCACTATTTTAATTTTTGTTTTGGACATCCCTGAATTTGTTAGTTGTCTAAAACCATGTTCTATGATAAATATTAAAAATAAACTTGTAACAAACTCACATTGTACAGTAGTGACGAGGTGTTGGGGTTGAAGAATTGGATGTGTCCCACTCGACCGTTGAGCACCATAGACTTGGTGCGAGGGTCCAGGTTCAGCCCAGCGGGAAACCAAGTTTTGTTGTTTGGTTCGCCCTCTCCGCACCAAGTGAAGTGCTGAATGATACTGACGGTTTTTAAATGGGAATCCACCACACGGATACCTGATTAAATAATAGAACAAAATATAAAATATTCCTTTGGAAAAAAAAAAAAAAGTAAAATATGAACCTGGCAATCGGTTTTTTAAACTTTTTTTTATTTATACATCCAGTCATCACTAGTGTCATTAAGCCCTCCTGCGCATGAATGTTTTATAGTAATAATAACTATATGTTATGCTTTTGATACTAGTGGTCACTTTTGTTCTAACGTACTGTGAAACCTTAGTAATAACAATATAAATTAACAATCAAGACCAAGTAATTTTAGGTTTGATCAGAGGTATTTGTTGACTGTGTAGTCATATCACAAGTGTGGAGAATATATCATAGTGATTACATTAGAAAGCATGTATTTTTACCTTCAATTTAATCCTCACCTGATCAATTTATTAAAAAACAAATATAACAACCAATTGTCGAAAACAAAAGTCTTTTAAATTCACCAAATAGCGTTGTTAACTGAACCAAAATACTATAACAAATTACGGCAAATAAACTCATATAAGAGATATTTGATTACTACTTGTTTTAGATTTTGCCATTTTCTTAATTGCCAATACTTTCATTGAGAGCAAAGAATCGAATTATAGAGAATTGTAATAAAAAGATTGATTCTTTCGATACCAGTAAGAATCGAGGATATCGAGGTATCGAAGAATCAAGTTTGACCCCCCTATTTTTTATTTTTAAATAAACAAAGTAAAATAAATGGTCAATTTTATCGTCTGGAGTAACTGAAACATTTCTAGGGATGTTTTTTTAACATGTCAACAAGGGTCGGGTAATCATTATAAATCAATAAATTAATATTTTAACATACCATTATCAGCTAAGGATATGGCCACATACAAGTTGTCAGGAGCCACCACCAGATGGCAGATGTTCTCAGGGAGTCGAGGCAAATAGAGTCTTTGGTCTGGTGAGTCTAACGTCCACTTCACCATCACACGTTCACCGCCTCCACTGTAGAAAAAACTACCTGAAAAAATGTGGTTCAAATAATTGTAAGTAAATACATATCTATATCAATGTCATATATGGAAGAAGGTAATTGAAAACAATAAGGCTTTTACGAGGAAAAGAAGAAAACAGTTAACACTTTACATTTCTGTCACTAGACAAAGAGGTAATGGTTGACTCTTTAATAAAATCTATTGTTACAGCCCAATCCTCTGAACTAGGTAATGATATAATTTCTTCAAGGGGCAGCTATTACCTCTTTGTCCAATGGCAGCTACAGTAGCCCCATGTCTTCTTTGGTGCTGACTGACAGCTAACAGCTGACAGCTAAAAGCTACCAGACCAAATTATGTATCCCTACGCCGAACCATATGGTCTGCAAAAACATGTGTTAAGCAGCTGTCACTCCTGACGGTCAAAATTTAAGTATATACCCTAAATGTTGACTGTCAGAAGTCAGCTGTGAACTGTCAGTCAGCACCAAAGAACGTTTTTTTTTTTGTTTTTTTTTGCAAAAGCCATGTTTGTTTTCTTTTATGTGTTTCTATTAATCTTTCATGTACTTTCTTCTAGGCTATATAAAAAAATTATCAAAGAAACGAGCAGAGGTTTTCCTTAAAAAGAGACATGTATATTAAGGTATTACAATCATACCAAATGCAAAAAATGTTTCAATAAATTATAAGTTGGTTTAAACTGTGTTCAAAACAATATTATATGGCAAAAGATGTTTTTAGGAGCAACTCATAACTATTATAAAACCTATTATAATATAAGTTCAATATATTAATATTAATATAAGATGGGCCGGATTCACTATTTTATTAATCCGAATTTTGTAAAAAAGATTATGCACATAGTAGAAAATAGTAACTAGATTTAACATTTTTTGATCAAATGCATAAATTATTACGGCATTCATATAAATTCAGTTAAGTGTTAAATTAATGGTCTGGAGTTTGGTCGTTAAATCTTTTCCTACAAGTATGTTGGTCTGAGCTACCAATAAAAAGTATGAAAGCTCTAAGATAAATTCAGATTCAAAATTTTATAACTAATATATTTTCATTTTTTTTTTTTAAATCTTGAGTTTGATATTTTCTCAAATCATTGAATCTCAAATATTCTTAAGGATTCAAGGGTCCCACCTAGGGATGTGGTATCAAAAGAAAAATATCGATAGTGTACTCATTAAAAGTATCAAAAGAAAAATATCGATAGTGTACTCATTAAAAGTATCAGAAGAAAAATATTGATAGTGTACTAGTATCAATAACAGTAAGTATCGATCTCGAAACGTACATAAATTTTTCTGCTTCATCTGCTTGGAGCATGCTAGTGTTAACTATGTCTGTTAATCTCTACAAAAGCTTCTCTTGTTTAGTTTTTGATTACCGTGCTCATTGATAAAGGGGTAGTAGACTGGTCGCCACTCCTCCCCGGTTAGGATGTATTGATTAAAATAAAGATGAAATAACAGCTATGCATAATTATGATGAGCTAAAAGAAATTGAATGCTAAAGTTGTTTCTTGCTTGTCATGCAGAAAATGAGTGAGAAATAATGTAATTTGTTCTTCCTTCCCATTTCACCTTAGTAAACATTTAATCCTAGCATAAGGGAAGATAGCAAAAAAGTTGTTTCTTTCGATACAGATCTGATACTGGAGTGTTTAGTACAAATATCAGCAATAATATAAGAAAAAAGTGTTAAGAAAAATATCGATACTTTTTTCACATCCCTAGTCCCAGCCCTAAAATTTAGAAAAATTCAACAATGACTTGCGTCCTATTGATGTGCCTTAAACCCTCTTACAAAAAAGTTTAAATGACTGATATTAATTATTAAGAACAGTAAGTACAAAAAATAGTAATAAGTTGGAATCAAAAATAATATACTGACCAAACTGTGAGAAAGCCAAGTCTGTGACTGGCAATGTATGCCAGTGATAAACAGAAGAGCCACAATTAGGATTTTCGAAAAATTCTTGCCACAGCAGTATACGACCAGTGTTGTCTCCTGCAATGATCATATGGTGTTCTTGGTGACAGGCCACACAGGTTAAACTACGCTGACCACCAATCTTTTTACTAAAACCAAGATAAATATTATAAACAAGTCAAATGCTCTCTTTCTCTCAGTTAAATCTTTAACCAATCAGATATAATTGTTTTGTAGAGAGCTTCACCAAATCAACGATGGTTGTTTATGATAGTTATTAGTGGTTGCCGATTTTAACATATTTATCACCAATTTAGCCTTAAATTATGACTGAAGAATAATTCTAGTATGAGACGATTCTTACCTGGTTAACTCACTATTGGAGCATTGACATGATAATCCAAAGGTCCAGAGTTCGATTTACACATCCACTATTCATTTTTCAATTATATTTAATATATAATTATGAAATATGCTCCTATGAACAAATGTAGCTGTAACTACATTTTTTTTTTTTTT
>CABFOV010003678.1:52244-62449 GCA_902141375.1 Timema poppense
ATAAGGAAAACCTCTTTTCGCTTTATGAGGTAATTGTATTATATTTGGAAGAAGGTACAGGAAAGGTGGATAGAAACATATAAAAGGGGGACAAACACAATATGGCCTTTACAATGAAAAGAAGAACACAGTTCACACTTTACACTGCTGCCAATGGATTTTTTTCAAAGAGGTAATGGATGTCTCTTAAAGAAAATTGATCGTCACCGCCCAATCCCCCGACCTAGGTTTCATTCTATCGGAACTCGTCAGGGAGGAGTGTGAAACGCGCAACGCAACTTCCTAAAAGAGAAAACCAAAAGAGGAGAAAAAAGGAAAATGGTAAAGAATAATAGAACACATAGATAGGAACAAATAAAAGGTATAACAAAAAAGGACAAACACAGGAAAAGGACATGGATGCGAATATATAATGATATGACTCTATAAGGAAAACCTCTTTTCGCTTTATGAGGTAATTGTATTATATTTGGAAGAAGGTACAGGAAAGGTGGATAGAAACATATAAAAGGGGGACAAACACAATATGGCCTTTACAATGAAAAGAAGAACACAGTTCACATTTTACACTGCTGTATTATGAGTATGTATTGCAATCATAACAATAATGTAATAACAGAATAAAGAATTGTAAGTTAACAATAACAACAACAACAAAAACTAGTTTTCATAGCAGCAGCCATGCCTTCTGTCATTGTATAGTTTGATAGTAATCAAATGATATTAAGTTAAATTTTGTTTTCAATTGCTCAGTACCAATATTTGGGGAGGTAGCCTGGTCTTCCATCTCCAATGAGCCAACTCCCCTTGTTCTGATAGAGCCACCAACAAGTGAGGATTATTTGGATGGAATTGCACGCCGACAGCTCTGGCTTCCAGTCCCTTGTAGTCGCGGACATGCTCTCCTGTGCTTACACTGAATGCTCGGATTATATTGCCCAATGCTAAAAATAGTGTCCTGCAATGAAATAATGACAACAATACTAATATAAGACAAAGTAATGCTGGAAATAATGTTAAGATGAGAACTAGAAGTGATTCAAGTTAAGTTAGGTTAATTTTTTCAGCCCCATACCTTACAACCGGCTCAGGATGTACGCGTATGTACTAATAACACTGATGTATTAGGGTTGAGGAAGGTTTAATTAATAGGAAATGAACAGGTAATATGAACTTTGTGTGGCAAGAGAGTGGAAAACAATCTAGGAAAAATCACCCTCAGTGCATCAAACCGGGATTTGAATCCTAATCTCCTAGTCATAGGCAGTTTAGTCTAATGCAAGAGTTAACCCTTCTGAGGATTAGACCATACGGCCATCTAAGGGGGTTGAACCTAAATTTATTCCACCCTTATGGTCAGCCCCATTCATAATGGAAGCTGTGGCTCAGCAGTTTTAGATGTTAACGATTCTCTTCGCACTTCATTGTCATTAACAGGATAATCGTGTGAATCCAAAATGAGTGTGTACACATGTTTTTCACAATTTTATTTTGTTATGTACCATGCTTTACTACTTGTATCGGCTAACTTCATTAACACTAATGGGGTATGAGTAATAGAGGTAGAATTCAGAGGAAATGTACCCACATTTGTATAGAGCGAGAAATTATATGTATAAAGCCAGTACAGTTGGGAAAGATTCAAACTCAGACCTCTCCATCACTAGCAATCCTGTTTATTGTGAGTGAAACACCTGAGACCATGTGACCGCAGATGCAGGTGGTTCTACAATCCTCTCTTTAAATTCTAATATGGGTTCATTACCTCAAAAATAAGGAAAACTATTATAAAAAATATGATTTTGGGTGGGAAATGACTAGGAAAGATTAGAGATTTGTTTAATATAATTGCATCGGAAAAGTAGCATAAACATAAACCTAGAAGTGGCAAAAAGTTTTATTTATTTATTTAAATGATAATGTTGTTAAGATACAAACACCTAGAGGGTTTATTATGTATCCAAACACCAATAAAATAATTTGGTAAGGATTATTAAAATCTTGCTTAAAGTCAGAAAATAATACTATCCAAAGGTTTTATAGGTAGGCCCTTAATATTTTTGTTTTAGCTGTAGGCTTACTCCAAACTCTGTTTTGATTAAATTACTATATTAAATTAATTTTGTATGAATATTGTAGCCACCCTCATGCATTATATCATGTAAATAGTTAACTGTGTAGGCCTATCGAATGTTTTAGTGGGCCAATATAGACCTGTCCTTTGTTGGTCTATAAAATGTCAACAGTTAGAAAACATAGAGTAATATATTATAGCCCTTCTATTACTATTATGCATAGTAATTTTATAGTTCATTTTATGAGCTGACTAATAATATCAGCATATGACATACAAACCAGCTGAATTCTAGAACATTCGATGCAGCACTGTAAAAGATAATATTCTAACTTTACTAGCTAATGATAAACTTTGGTTCATTGGTGATTGAACCAGTATCCTTAGCTATAAACCTTAATTTTTTATGGGAAAACCACTTTCGACCACCAACAACGATTGAAAGTCACTAATATTTGACATTTTAGAAACATTTCTTATTTGATTTAGTAATTATAAATTTCATCTATAAAGTTACAAGCTTTCAACAATACTTCCCTATGGATTAGGCACTGTAAAATTTATGTTTACAACACCTATAAAACGGACTAAGAATGTAAATTTAAATGTAATTTTTTTTTGACCCACCATTGTGCCAACATGAGTTTCCCGTTTTCAAATAATATGATTCTTGTGAAAATCACAATTTTAGTATGCAAACATGCTACGGACTAATTATGGCGTTAACAATGACAAGACACTAGAAATAATTTTTATAACTGTCCGAAGCCCTGCAGACACAGTCATACTTGCAACCTAGTCATCCCTACCAGGACGCCAAAACTTAGTCTATTTATTTAAATGTGTGACCAAAATAAATAAATAAAAAGACAATATTTTGCGTCTAGAACATTATCACCAGGCAGTCACATAGGCTGTATCTGAATAGTCTACTTATGTGGCGTCGCGTTGGCTCGTGGGGTTGATAGCTGCATTGGCAACCACGTGACCAAGTGTAGATCTGTCCGAATAGTCGCGGACTAGACCGATGCAATCTTATCAAGGTCTTGGTAACCATGGACACGAAAGCTACGACCCATGTAGTTTTCTTGCGGTGTTGGTGCGGTGTTTGACTGGCAATTGTTTTAGTATTATCGTTTCGTCTGCTTGAGCACCGACTTACACAAATATTTTGTTTTCATTAGAGCTAATAAATGACTTTTATATAATTTCTAAGTTATTCGGTAGGAAGCAGCACTGTGGGCCCAAGTGTGTTGCTGTTCGAATAGTTTGATGTAGTCTTTACTATGAAAACCCTGTGAAGTGTAAAATTATGAAGACTGCATCAAGTCAAGTGTACTTGAATATTCGGATACAGCCATAGTGTGTCCTGAAGACTATGTTGTATGACCATTTCCTACACCAAAATTTCTTAGTCACAATTTTAATCAAATTGAAGTATTAATAGTATCACGGTTAGTTCATTTCGACCAAGAAGCTAAATTGCTATGGCTGTATCCGAATAGTCAAGTACACTTGAATTGATGCAGACTTGATAATTTTACACTTCTCGCTGTTTTTATAGTGAAAACTGCATCAAACTATTTGAACGGCAACACACTTGGGCCCACAGTGCTGCTTCCTACCGAATAATGTGTGTAAGTCGGTGTTCAACAGACGAAAAGATACTACTAAAACAATTGCCAGTCAAACACCACACCAACCCCGCATGGCTCGTAGCTTTCGTATCCATGTTTACCAAGACCTCGAGAAAACTGCATCGGTCTAGTCCGCGACTATTCGGACAGATCTACACTTGGTCACGTGATTGCCAATGCAGCTATCAACGCCACGAGCCAACGCGACGTCGCATAAGTAGACTATTCGAATAGAGCCTAAATTAAAATCAACTATGTATGACCTAGCTTAACCTATAAATATAAATACAGGCCCAACCATATAGTATAATAAACAAATGCAAGACAACTCACTTGGCATCTGACGAAAATACTGGACTGAACTTTACAATACTTCCTCCAGTGACGTGTTTAATATGTAATTCATCTATGGGAGTTGTACCGACTTTATCAATCGCTGAAGGTTCCGACATCTCCACGACAACCATCTTTAATTTTCCCTTGTACAATGTACAATACCAACCTTATTAATCTGAATGATTTAATTCAGTTTTGAATGTTTACTTTATTTTTATACAATGGAGCATAATAATTATATTTAAATAAGTGGTTATATAAGCAATATAATAAACATATTTTAGTTTAATTTATTCTAGTACTAGAAATATATTTCTCTCTCAATAGTGTTAGCTCTACTGCTTGTTTACATTCATTCTCATTTGTTTTAATTATACACAACACAATGGAGACGTCTGAAACAAGTTTACAAATACAAATTCATTTTGTTACTAAACAACAACAGTAAGTTGTTTTTAAAAAAAATCTGATTGTTTCTGTCTTACTTTAAGCGTTCATTCCTTTCTCGTCCATTCAAACTCTGACATAATTTTACCCTAGCAAAATGCACTAAAAACTATATAGCTTATATAAAACACGTGTAGTCTATATTATATCATTTTTTATCTTGAATCTTTCTTCCTACAGTAAAAATTTTTTAGGGAAATATCAAGCAAGTCCATTATTTAATAATAATTAATTAATTTAAAGTTCACTTTTTTTAAAACAAAATAATGGCATCTTTTTCTCCAGGTAATCCTTCGGGCCTATAATTTTCTCCAGATCATGCATGGCCTTTCCATAGACTTATCAACATTCAATAACTAAAATATACAGACTGTACCTTGACCTTTGTGTAAGGTAAATAATAATAATAATAATAATATTTAGCACCGCGTCTTACTACCCGTTCGGATTGTACGCTATAAGTACTAATTACGCTAATGTATTAGGAATTGGGAAGGTTAAATTAGAGGAAGTGAACCCGCATTTGCGTGGAGGGAGGGTGGAAAACCATTTAGGAAAAACCACCCCCAGTTCACCCGACCGAGATTCGAACCTTGATCTCCCCGTCCTCGGTGGTAGAGCTCAATACGACTCGCGCGTTAGCCAACTACGCCACTGAGGCGAGTGTAGTGTAAGGTAAACGACGTTAAAATTACATATTTATTTGAGCAAGTGTTTTTTTATCACTGCGTCTTAAGTTACTCGTTCCCAGCATATATCCTTATGTACCTATCACGCATATGATTTTAGAGATTAGGAAGGTTTATATTTAGAGGAAGTGTACCCGCATTTACTTGGAAGCAGAGTGGAAACCCAGGTTGTGCAGTACACCAGACCGAGATTTGATTCCTAACCATGAGGGTGTGAAGCACCTCCAACGGTGGTGGAGAACAATTTAGGAAATAACGTTAAATAGTGAAGAACTGAGATTTATTCTTTCTGTATTGGCAATACTGCCTACCAGCCTTAATTCATCTATTGGATGACCAGCTAAATGTAAAATGCTCTTGCACATGCACATGTTTATTTTCAAGCTCACAAATCTCTGATTCGTTTTTCAATTATCTTTAACCTCCTTAAATACCATTGCTACCACACGCAACACCGCTGAATTTTCAACTCTGGCTCATAAAAACTAAACAGCTTTGTTGAATTAAAGCAAAAAGCGATTTGGGGTGTTCTCTGTCAAAAATCAAGCCCAATATTTAAGGACCAATCAAAACAAAACAGTAGCAACCTTCATACTAATATATTTTGTTTGTTCCACATTCCTGTCAGTGTTACATAGATGTTTGTATAAAATAAAAAAGGCATTAAAGAACAAAACTTTTTAAAGATTTTTTTATAACTATCCCAAGAAAATAATAGAGGGTAGGGTGCATGGAAATTTGATGATCTATCATGGGGGGGGCATTGGTTGAAAATGCTTGAGAATCACTGCTCTAGTGTGCTTTTGTCTGTAAAAAGACCTCTACAAGGGTCATGAATAAAATGCTTTGTGATTGGGTTTGTTTTCTTTCATTAAATGGATAAATTGGTGTCATACTTATTTTTTTCCCTTATTCAAGTAAATTCACAGCAAATAGTAATACATCCCATACAACAGTATTGAGAACATCATCCTTATTCATTATGGTTACTCTCACACTAGACTAGACTGCTAAAGACAGGGTTTGATCCCGGTTGGGTGTACAGAGGGTGTTTTTTTTCCTAAATGGTTTCCCCCTCCATGCAAACGTGAGAACACACTCTCTAAATTCAACCTAATCCACAACACATTAGTGTAATTAGTACATAAGCATATAACTGGAATGGGTAGTAAGATTCAATGCTTAAAAAAAACTTGTTTATCAAAAGTGTTACTATTTGCTTTCTAGTTTTATGTGGCTTACATCCTGTTATTGGTAATAAGCATTTAATAATACCAATTGTTTTACTTGTAACTAATGGTCAAATGCTATCTCCATTAGGTATGCTGTGCCGCGGACGCCGTTTGCAATTTCTACAAGCCTCACAAGTACCGAGTTAAATTTGTTGGTCAATCAACTTATAAAAGGTTTGGTATATTTTTCTACGCAATATATGCATGTAATATGCAGTGAAATCTCCCTTAATAGGCACCTCTGAATGGCGGATTCTTATTTAATGACATAGGGTTTAAATTTACCTGGCTCTTATGATGAAACAACTTCCCAATAACAGAATTTCTCAGTAATGTATACCGAATCTGAGAGAGACACTTTTTTTTTTTTTTCATAAAAATCTCTAAACAGCAGACAAAATTTGAAAATGCCAGTTACACTATTTTACAGTTAGAACGCCAGAAACGCCATCATCTCCCGCGAAGTGTGAGCCATTTTGACTTCTCCTCTCTAGGGAAAGTTTCTAAAATAGCCTAAATAGGTAGTACCTTATGACTACATTACTTCTTGGTTGTACCTCCCGAGCCTTCAGCGGTGGTTGTTCCATCAGTTTAGTCTGTGCTCGTACACATATATAGGCCTACTGTTAACAATTCATTTTATTTGCATAGTGTTCTGTGTTTGATGTAATATGTACAGTAAACTACATACAATATTTATTCACTTGTCATAATTACTATCCTGGATACAATATTGCACAGTGTAGTAATTAGATTGTTGTAGTTAATATCCACTGTATATAGGTTTATATATATATTAAGCTGTTCAAGCCCTATTATTCCCCCTTCCCCTTCCCCCCTCCCCCCAATATAATAATGGCCACTTCTATATAACAAACATTTTTTTGATCCCGAAAGGTGTCCACTATTAAGAGATTTCACTGTACTACATTTTCTGTTAAGATTTCAAGAGTTTGAGTCATACTGAGGTGGATTTGGGAGATTAACACACACCTGCCCCCCCCCTTTCAATCATTCTTTGAAAGTTTTTATCATTATTGTGTTTTTGTATTACTCTTCAATTCCTGGACCATTAGCTTATTAACACAATCCCAATCATGTTTAGAAAATTTTGGTTGCCTTATGATAGTTGTAGATTCATTGTTTGGAAAAAAATCCTTGACATCTAAAGTTGAGGGACTATGTGTCAATACAGGTAAGAACCGTTCTTCATGTACAAAAAAAAAGTTATTTGTTTTAGTGAAGATTTCTCTTTTAGCTATTTTAATTACCGACACAATTTCTACCTCTTCTACAGAATCACAGATCACAGATGAAGAAAGAAGCGATGTGGAGTTTGACTTCCTGATCAACAATCAGTTCTTACGAGTTACCTTGGGGGAGTTCCTTGAGGAGAATGGGATCTCTTCGGAGTTGGCACTTGATATAGAGTATGTGGAGCACTTGCCACCTCCAGAGCCCCAGGACTGTCTTATGCATGATGACTGGGTTTCTGCAGTGCAAGTCCGCGGAAGCTGGTGAGTCATGAATAGGCAATTTTTATGATTAGAGAACCCAACCTATTTTTGTGCGCAGTTCACAATTTTATTCTTTCTCAGGTCTCGTGAAATAAAGATGAGACAGTTAATAAAGTTCTCTGTTCTAGACTACCTCATTTTCCTAGTTACATGCTGAAAATAGCCTCTTGTTCAGAAGTGGGCAATGTACCATTATTATTATTCAGCACCGCGTCTTACTACTCGTTCCGGTTATACGCTTTAAGTACTAATTACGCTAATGGATTGCGAATTGGGAAGGTTGAATTAGAGGAAGTGAACCCGCATTTGCGTGGATGGAGAATAGAAAACCATCCCCAGTTCACCCGACCGAGATTCGAACCTCGATCTTCCCGTCCTCGGCGGTCGAGCTCAACACGACTAGCGCGTTAGCCAAACTATGCCACCGAGGCGGGTCTCTAACTTAAGAAAATACAATTTTATTTCAGAAACTTTTTGCATGCTGTCACTAATTGAGATTGTTTGTTACAGGATTTTGGCTGGGTGCTACGACAACACACTCCACTTATGGACCACCAAGGGAAAGCACCACCTCACTATCCCTGGTCACTCAGGTCCAATTAAGGCTGTAGCTTGGGTGTCACTCAATGACACACAAGCTACATTTGTAAGGCAAGTATACCTAATAACAATATCCTATTACATTTCTTTCACATGACTCTATCTAAG
Source organism: Timema poppense (assembly GCA_902141375.1). Lineage (NCBI taxonomy): Eukaryota > Metazoa > Arthropoda > Insecta > Phasmatodea > Timematidae > Timema > Timema poppense. The sequence continues at coordinate 60,885 of CABFOV010003678.1, forward strand.
TATCCTATCATTCTTCGCCATTTTCCTTTTTCTACCTTTTTTTTTTTGTAAATTACTTTTTTAGGAAGTAGTGTTGCGCGTTTCACACTCCTCCCTGATGAGTTTCGATGGAATAAAACCTAGGTCAGGGGATTGGGTGGTAATAATCGATTTTCTTCAAGCGGTAGCCATTACCCTTTGCCCAGTGGCAGCAATGTAAAGCATGAACTTTGTTCTTCTTTTCATTGTAAAAACCAGCTATATTGTGTTCGTTGTTTTCATATATGTTTTCATCCACTTTTCTTGTACCTTCTTCCAAATATAACAATATCCTATAAAAGAAATTCATGTTTCTTCATGTATCTTTCCTTGGGTCAGATTCATATTCAGACTTAATACGACTCAAGTTCAGCTCATAACCAAATACAAGACGACACCTACCTCGACTCAAATTGAATGGGCCAGTTTCACATATAAAACTGGCTCATTCAATTCTGGAATGTGTTTGGTATTGATCCACACTTGAGGCGCACTAAGTCTGACTATGAATCTGGCCCTTTATTTTGGATGCGTGCTTGAGGCAAAGGGTGGTAGCAGAGAATAGGGCGGCAAGGGGAAGTGTTTCAAAGGTGTGTAGGAGACTTGCTTTGGAAATGTTAAATACTCCTGAATTGTAAGCAAGTACTGTACAGGTCATACTTAGTACCCATAGTTAAATATGCAACAAACACCTGGACATTGAATGCAAGAAAGGTCGAGGCCATGGGAATTAATTAAGTTTGTGAGGAGCATGTTAGCTGTCCCTAGGAGGAGCTGGATTAAGAATGAAACTATCCAGAAAAGAGTGGGTGTACAGGGAGTACATGAGATATTAGAGGAAGCAGGACTGAGATAGAATGGCCATGGAATGAGGATGGAAAATGAGACAATACCAAATAGAATAATGAATAACATGAAAGAACCTTAAGAAAATTGTAGAGCACAAATAAAAATAAAAACACTAACACATATTTACACACACTTCGATATTTCGATGCTATATATGTGTAATTATGTGTTAGTGTTTTTACTTATATTTGTGCTCTACCATTTTTCTAATATTCTATCATTTTATTTATTACAAAATGTTTTTTGGTCAATAAACTTTTTTAATACATATTATTTCAAATAGAATAATGGAGATGAAATATATAGAAAATAGACCACAAGGGAGGAAAAGAAAGAAATGGGAGGTGCAGATAATATAAATTGTGCTGGTGAGAGAAGAATGAAGGCATTTAATAAACTGACCCGGTCAAAGGCTGAAGACAGTTGATGACAATCAACATGAATAAGTCGAACCAAAGGGCCAAATGTTAAAGGCGAGTATGGTAAAGATTGTATCTGTAATGTTGCAGCGCTTCCCATGACCAGACGGCAATGCTGTGGGATTGGAACGTGGCTAGCAACGCCGTCGAGTGTATCCACGTGTGCCGGGGCCATGAGAGGGGACTTGAGTGTGTTGGGGTTAACTCCACTGGGGTCCTTATGGCTACCGGGGGCTGGGATACAATGCTCAAGATATGGCCTGCAGGTAAAGCTGCAAT
>CABFOV010003679.1:0-17866 GCA_902141375.1 Timema poppense
CAACGGTGAAAGAATTTTTTAAATCGGTCCAGTAGTTTCGGAGCCTATTCATTACAAAAAAACAAACAAACAAAAAATCAAACCTTTCCTCTTTATAATATTAGTATGAAGTGAAAAGAAATCAAAGCATTTTTGAATATTTTTTATAACCAACCCAAAAAATAATGAGGGTAGCAATGTGACTTTTTAGAGAAACGGATCAAAAAGGCTGGGAAAAAATATTCTAAGGTGTCACTCTCACCAATAACTAGACCACTGATTACGGGAAGATAGAGGTTTTAATTCCGGTCAGAGGTGATGAGGGCGTTTTGTTATTACTTGATTTACACTCTCCCTCAACGCAAATTATGGTACACTTCCTCTAAATTCAACTTTCCCAGGTAAATGTTATTTAGGTGATTAGATGGCAGACACAAACAAATCATATCGAGAATTCTAAGGCGACATTTTGACATTTTAGAATGTGTGCAAAATATTCAAACAGTTTACATTTTAAAATAAATACTTATATAATTATTTATTATTAGGCGTTCTGTCTTACGACGGATAAAATTATCTTTGTCCATGAACATAGACCGCCAATGCACCATGTTCTCTACCTCCTCCTTCAGCTCCCATAATTTTCTTATTTCCTTCAAGTCATCCAATATTTGATTCCTCCTTCTTAAATTCCTCTTTCCCTCAACCTTTCATTTTATGACGTCATGCAGAAGAACGTTCCTCCTAAGTAGGTGTCCGATCCAGTTTGCTTTTTATCAAAGAATCACATCCAAAATGGTTCTCTTATCACCCATTCTCCTTAGGACTTTTTCATTTGTCAACCTATCTGTCCAAATGATCTTCTCAAGTCTTCTCCGGAACCAGAACTTATATAGTATATTTCGCTTGAACCAGTATTCATTACATTATGGTTAATGCTGCATTTAGACGCGTTGCAGGTGTTTATAAATCTCGCATTATTAATATATTTAAATATCGTTTTATATAAAATGTAGGTGAAAATTATCAGCAGGTTTCTGACTAATCAAAAAGTTAAAATTTTTAGTTTAAGTTAAAAAAATTAAATTTCGTTTAATGCGAACATGTGTACATCTGAGATTAAAGATCTAACCTTGCTTTATCAAAATAATATAGTCATGATTTGATAGGGTCACAAGATAACATCTTAATATAATGTGAGATTGTTTTATAGGGTTTTATGTAACTTATCACACATTTAAAAAAAACACACTTTAAACCTATAATATAAACTTTTTATCTGGGCCGATCCTGCACCTACATTTTGGTGGAAACAAAACTAAAAACTTCAAACCGCTTAATAAATATTCCAGGTTTTCTAAAAGTCGTCTCTGTGCTCTCCCATGTAGCACCCATCAGGAGGCAAAAAATTATTAATAATTCATAAATATTTTGCAAAACCTTAAACTGATAATATATATATATATATATATTATCAGTTTAAGGTTTTGCAAAATATTTATGAATTATTAATAATTTTTTATATATATATATATATTTAGCACCGCATTTTACTTCTCATTCGAGTTATAGGAGCGCATATGTATTAAATTATTTAGTGTGTTATAGACAAGAAAGGTTGAATTTGGAGGAAGAGTACCTGAAATATTCATGATGAGAGAGTGAAAAACTATTTAGGAAAAAACAGACTCTCTGTACACCCGAACAAGACTCAAACCTTGATCTCCCCACCATCGTCAGACTAGTATAACATGAGAGTAGCGCGTGAGACCATCCGACATTCAAAGTGGGTATTTTCTAATTTAAATTGACAGTGGGCTCATTCTAACCCTTTCCCTCTTCGACTAGTTAAGAGAGAGACCCGCTTCAGTGTCCCTATAGTCTGAGGTGTCGGTATCATGTTAGACTAGACTGCCGATGACAGGGAGATCGAGGTTTGAATCTCGATCGGGTGTATTGAAGGTGATTTTTCCAAAATCCTTTTCCACACTCCCTCAACGCAAAAAGTTGGTAAAATTACTCTAAGTATAACCTTCTTAATCTCTAAAGCCATTATCGTAGTTAGTACATAAGCGTATAACCCGAACGAGTAGGACATGGTGTTAGAAAAAAAGTTAACATCTAATGATGCATCGCTGTGATGATACTTATAAAATTTGATTTAAAAGAATGCAATAAAATCTAAATGCTGCCGAACTTTCTGTACGTGTGTTAACATAATTGACGCTCACCTTGCTTTAGAAATACATCCACGAAGCGGAAGAACGAATCTATAATAGATGAAGTCACCCGCGGGGCCGTGTGTAACACAGATAGTCAACTCTGATGAAAGAGGTGTCACTTTCTAACAGAAACACGAGCGTGGAATGCACCACGCTTCTTTCTCCCACCAGGGACGTTTTGGTCCTGTGTACACAGAAATTTTTCAAGTATCCCGTTAGGTAAATTTTCTTAGACAGAGAATTAAAATCCAGGCCGAAATAGCCTGCGAAAGGGAAGACACGCTTGCATGAGGGTTTAAATGAAGTTGCAAAATATCACATACTGCAGTGGGTTGAGCGAAATAATACTTGTTTTATGTAATCGTTTACTTTGATCTGGGCTAAATGGAATTACTCAATTTCCCTAGGCGTATGATACTACTACAGGATGGAAAGGAGTTAACATATGTGAAGGAAAAAATAGCGGATTGAGTGCCATAAATTAGACATTATTATTTCTTTTGGATAAATTGCGCACTCAAAAACTCCTGTATTAGGATAAGAAGATGATTTAGAGTTGTTAAGTAATAGTAAGGATGCCGTTTCATAAATTAAGGAATTTGACTACAGGCCAACAGGGAAATAGGTTTAGAAGTGAACGGTGAAAAGACTAATTATATGATCAACAGAGAACACAAATTGAGGACAATAATTGAAAGATTACTGCAAAACTCATAACATTTGACATGGTTAAGGAATTCAAATATTTAGAAGAAAAAAATTAACTAGAAATAATGATATTAGAGCGGAAATTAGTAAAATAATACAGTCTGGAAGTGTATGCTATTTCTCGATCAGTATTTGTAAGCATCTTGCACTGGTTGTCGAGAAATGTAAAACCCAGACTATAGACTACTAAACAATAGTTTAATCGGTTGTATTATTAATAATGTTCTTGTGAAACTTGGTCTCTTACCTTCCTTATATGATGAAAATCAATTTAGGGTTCTCGAAAGCAATGTGCTTAAGCATATATTAATTGTTCTAGAAAGATATAAAGATGGTGGAAAATAGAAAAGGTTACATAAAAATGAGTAAAATACCCCGTGCTTATCACCAGACATCGTTAGGGTAGTCAAATATCGCAAGCTACGATGGGCAGGATATGCAGCGTAAATGTAAGGAACAAAAACCGTATTTAAGGTATTGACTGACAAACCCAATGGGAAGACCTAGACGCAGATGGCATTAGAATGGACCTGAAAGGGATACGTTGTGAGGAGGTGGATTGGATATAACTAGCTCAGGATAGGGATAGGGTGTAATGAGGTGGAATGGATAGAATTAGCTCAATATAGGGATAGGGCGTAATGAGGTGTACTTAGTAGAACTAGATCAGGATAAGAATAGGGTGTAATGAGGTGGACTGGATAGATCTAGCTCAGGATAAGAATAGGGTGTAATAAGTTGAATTAGATATAGCTAGCTAAGGATAGAGATAGGGTTAATGGGGTGGACTTGGTAGAACTATCTCAAAGATAGGGATAGGGCGTAATGAGGTGTGCTTAGTAGAACTAGCTCAAGATAGGGATAGGTGACGAAACTTTCAAGATCCTAAGAATATAGAGTAAGGTAGTAAAACTCTGTTGACCCTAGCTACATTAATTTGAATTAAACATAATATATTGATCCTCATAATAATTAAGTATCAAAGTTAACAGTCATCCCTTAGCCCCTGCCTTAAATAGGGATATGTGTGTGTATATATATATATATATATAACTTACACACACACACACACACACACACACACACACACACACATATATATATATATATATAACCCGATCTTATATAAGACTCAGAGTAAGCCATCGCCCCCTACCTATACCACCAAGTAGAGTTATTAGAAATTAGAACATTCCCTTTGGAATCTAATTTGTTTGTGTTTTTAGTAGTAAATCAGAGGGATATTAGAACATAAAATGTTGTCAAAATAAACATAAATAATGTCTAAAAAATTTAAATTCCAAAGTAAAACTCCAGAAGAAATGGGGATAGGGGTCTTATAAGTAGAATACATATATTTAGGTGCGGGGGGATAAAATTAGAATTTGCCAGGAATATAGAAGGATCACTTCAAATAACAAAATAGGTGTTAAATATTATCTTTATAATTAGGGGCTTGTGAAATTGGGGGTTCCAAAATTTCTGAAACCAAGAAATAAACTACTTACTAGTGTGGTAGAAGATTGAAATTAATCAGGGAGGTACAAGGACTACATTATTAATTTCAAAATAAAGAATGAAAAAAATGGGAAGAGCTCCCCTATACATTTCCAAATTTGCTAGAAGAAAAAAACTTTACGCTTTAGTAGAAAATTGAAATATTTTAATAACTGTCAAGGGATAACCAAAGGAACCTCAACATATTTAATTTAATTTGGGGGAGGGGGGAGAGAAGGAGAGGTATTGAAATACATTTCTAAGACTTACAGAAAAAAACACCTTTTGATATAGTTAGTAAATAGGAATTTCGCAGAAAATTATAAAGTATGAAAAGATTTTTTTAATTTTTAGATCAAAAGCTTGGTTTAAGGAGAGCTAATAATTTAAAACGTTAATAGAAAAAAGTTACAAGTGTGGTAGGAAATTTAAATACGTGCAAGTAGTTAGGACGACCACACCAAATAATTAAAATTCAAATAAAATTTCAAAATTTCAAATTGGTTCTACGATTTTTGGTAAGCCATTTTTCCCAACTTTGTACAGAAATCTATTGCTTTGTTTTAGTTTGTAGGATATATAATGTTTTCTAATCATTTTGGAGATATTTAAAGTTACTCTCGCTTCCCTCAACTTATTTACAATCCCATTTTGATATCTTAACTTAATTTTTGCCAGAATTGGTTTAGGATTAGCATTGTTAGCTCAGGATTGAACAAGGAAGCACTATCAAAATGATGGCAGCTGGATGCTGAACGTTATAATATATTTTTGATGCGGCTTATCCCTGCGAATAATGGGTTAAACTGCTACTAAGCTATCTATACATGAGTAAAATAAATGGTACGGAACTCCGCACCGACTTTCTCGCTCCATTGTTTAAAAATGTAAATATTTACTTAAAATTCGTAGTATATGTGAAACCAAATAATATACACTAGCAAACCCGAATACAAATTACGCTAGACCCACGTGAAACTTTTTTTGACTCTTGGTTTTAAATTCTATAATTTTATTTTTAGTGAATTAAAGTCCTCATTTGTATATTTGGACCAATAAAAAAAGGATCGATATTGGGTACTCAAGGGTCAACAATTCGTATTCAAATTTCATATTCTGGTTAAAATTTTCGACATTTTATTAGAGGTTGTACCTCTAATGATTATCGCGTTGCTATTAAATTCCTCATTTATAAATTTTGACCAATAAAATAGGTAAATATTGACGCTAGAATCATAGATATAGATCATTGCTGTACAAACGTTTCCCCTACGAGTTTAAAGGAAAAATAACATAAACTTTTTGAGAGAATTACTTATATTTAATTACTCTTTGGCATTGGAGAATTATTGCGTTAAACTTAGGTAGTATCTCTTTATAACTAAAGCTCACAAGATTGTATTAATATATTTGCCAATATCTCAGAAACTGCTGGATATATAAAAATATATTTAAAATTAAAGTTTCATTTTTATTTTAATAGTACTACAATTTATAATGATAAGTTATTTAGTATCTCAAATAGTTGCGGAGATACGGAAATTTTCGCTTCTGTAAAGTACCGTAAAGTAATTTTCATAGGGAAATGAAAATAGCAATTTTGTTTATAATCTTAATCAACGCCTAGATACGAGTTTTAATCAAAATCATTACAGACAATTTTGAGAAAACAGATTTTTTCTCTTTACACCTTTAATAAACTGCGCTTAAATTTAGGGTTAGATGGACACACAGACAGACGTCATTGCAAAAATCCCTTTTTAGGCTTCGGGTGGTCATGAAACGTCGACCTACATCAACATCTCGTGTTAGATTTTTTTTTAACGGTCGTAATACTTTATCCTAAAAGATGAAAAAGTTAAAAATATATATATGTATATTTGCGTTTAGCTTGAAAATTATTGGTTTTATTAAAATATTCTTCAAATAGAAGATTTGTATTATAAAAAGAACTACTTATTTGCAATAAGTAATTTCATATCACAAATAGTTTAGAAGATAAGAAAAAAATAGAACTTACGCATCAGACTTGAACACTTCAAGTCATTTTGCTGAAATATTGAGAGTAGCCATTTTGTATGTAATATTTGTAAACTTTTGAAATTAAATTTAATCAAAATCGCTAGAGCCGATTTTGAGAAAATTGTTTTTCTCTTTTTGCCCTTCAGTAAAATACCCTTAGTTTTAGGGTTAAGTATCCAATTCCAAAAAGGAATTGGGGTAACACTATGAAAACCCTAAATACCAAGTTTTAGCCCGATCGGTAAAATAGTTTAGGCTCTAGCCTGGGGTATATACAGACAGACGGAGATTCAAAAACCACTTTTGTGAATTTGGGCGGTCATGAAACGTCGACATTCATCAAAATCTCGAGTTCGATTATTTTGACGATCACAACATTTTCTATACCTGTAAGATAGCGAGAAAGTAAAGAACCATGTGGTATCTGTTTGTCTATCCAGAGTTTTTCTCAAACTTTCTGACTAGCTGAAACTTAACATACTAATAATTTAAAAATTTAAGCTATCCCCAAATTTCTTAAAAATGAAAGTTTCGCAGAGGGTTGGCTCAAGGGGGGGAATAAGCACACCACGATCATGTGGTTAGTGTTTGTTATAAATATAATAATAATATTTAGCATCACGTCTTACTACCCGTTCGGGTTATACGCTTTAAGTACTAACTACGCTAATGGATTAGGATTTGGGAAGGTTGAATTAGAGGAAAGTGAACCCGCATTTGCGTGGAGGGAGAGTGGAAAACCATTTAGGATAAACCACCCCCCGTTCACCCGACCGAGATTCAAACCTTGATCTCCCCGTCCCCAGTAGTCGAGCTCAACATGACTAGCGCGTTAGCCAACTACGCCACCGAGGCGGGTGTTATAAATATAGTTTTGGCCTATGGATCATGTCATATTTATGAGAATAATCCGTAACTTAATAAAAAAAATCCTTATAACCAGGCAGAGCCAGGGACACATGCTTCCATTTTTTTTTAAACTAGAAATAAATTACAATAACTGGGAACAGACTTCATGCGAGATCCAAAATGGTTCCTGTCAAAGACAAGCCTGCTATAGATTATAAAAGGGTTGGGGGTAAGGGTAGGTCCGGATCCCCCTGTAATTTTACTACCTCTCCTTAGGGGTGGTCCATATATACGTATAAAAACTTTTATTTTCTAAAGGTAGGGCCTATAGTAACCTGCTTCGGGGGTCGTATGGTCTAAGCCATCATTCTGATGTTTGACTAGACTGCCGATTGCGGGGAGATCGGGGTTCGAGTCCCAGTCGGCTTTAATGAAGGTAGTTTTTCAAAATGGCTTTCTACCCTCCCTCCACGCAAATGAGGATAAATTTTCTCTAAATTCAACCTCCCTTATCCCTAGCTCACTATTTTAATTAGTACATAAGCTTATAACCTAAGCGGATAGTAAGATGCGGTGCTAAAACAATATACAGTAACATTTTTTACTGGAACCAATTTCCCTCTCAGAATAATTAGCTTTCCATGCCCTTGCAGGCCTAAGCTCTATTAACTAGATGAATGTGAGACTTGATTATTAATCCAGCCTCCAAGGAAACAAAAGCATAATCATATACATGCTAATTTTTTAAAAGCCTTTCGTCTTACTACCGGTTCGGATTATACATGTATGTACTAATTACGCTAATAGTTTTAGGGACTTGGAAGGCTATATTTAGATTAACTGTACCCGCATTTGCATGTAGGGAGAGTGTAAAACCATTTTGGAAAAAATCTTCAATACATTTGACCTAGTTTTGAACCTTGATCTCCTCATCATAGGCAGTCTTGTCCAACACAAGAGTAGCGCATGAGACCATGCAGCCACCAAAGCAGATACGAAGTTAATTAATTAAATATGTGTTAGTGCACCCAGCTATTGTGCTAAAATTGATGCCCAACTGCCGCTAAGAGACATCGGTTCAAAAACTTTCAGAGACGAAGAAAAATATTATTTTGTCGTAGAAAGTATCAATGGAGGTAATTTCGTTATAAATGCATGTCTTTCAATAATAGCCTGACTTGTGTTTTATCTTTGGCGACTATAAAAACACAATGGAACAAAAAGTTATTTGTATATTTATGGGATTCCCACTTATGAATATCTTCTCCTTTGATATCCCCCTCCTCCTTCTCCCAGTTAAAAAGAAGGCAGGAGGAGGGAAGTGAAGATAATTTTTAATGCGAACGTGAGTTTCGTCACACCACCATAAGAAGCTTTAGTGGAAGAAGGAGGTAAGCATTGCGAGGTTAGTTCTAGCCGGAGGTTCAAGGTTAATGTTCCCGAACGTCACTGGTTGCGCCGACAACCACCGGCAACACGTCTCTGTTATTAGGATAGCAAGAGAGGGGATTCCCAACAGCAGTCGTGCCTCTAATATTCCATTATTGGGACATAAAGTAGGGTCTACAATGTCATATTTTGCTTGCCCTGATAGCCATGCTGATATAATAGACATGCAAATAATTTTGAATCTAGTGCAAATATTTACCTGCGGACAGTTATTATTATTATTATTAGCCCCGCGTCTTACTACCCGTTCGGGTCATACGCACTTATGCTAATGTGTATTGGTAGGGTGATTGTGAGATTAAATGGAGGACCTACAGTTTAACGTGGAATCCGAACCACGGTGGAGGCCATGACATTCCCCACATTCACAAGATGTCTTGTCAGAGGTGAAGTAAGGGTTTGGTAATCAGATAAATCTGTGCCAGGACCGGGGATTGAACCCCGGCCGCCAGCACAGAAGTCTGACACTTTACCCCTAGGAGGCCAGGTCACGTCTGACACTTTACCCCTAGACCGCCAGGTCACCCCTGCGGACAGTTAAATCGGAAATTAACGTGGCTGGAAATCAGAGTTCTTTGTATATTAGGAAATAAGTTCTGTGCTAAGTTTTTTTTTATGTTCATGATGTCCATTCAGAATGTTCACAGATAACTATAATTTTTGTTAGCTTCACGTCTTAATACTTGTTCAGGTCACATGGATATGTAGGCCACTAATTACGCTAATGAGTTAGATATGAGAAAGGTTGGATTTAGAAGAGGTGTACTCTCATTTGCGGTTAGGGAGAGTGGAAAAACACTTATGGAAAAATACCCTCAATACCCCTAACCAGTATTCGAAACCCAATCTCCTCTTCATCTAGAATTTAGTCCAGAGTTTTTAAAACTGTTCTCTACAGAGCCCTTGGGCCCCGCCATTGTTATCTCAGGATCCATGAAGAAAGTTTATAATATTCTTTATTTGTTTTTCACACTAGAAAATATCATCTGTAATTAGGATTACCAATTTTTCCAAATCTGACTTAAGGACATTTTGTCAAAAGTGCAACCAGAATATGTGATTTTTTCCGTTCTTTTAATACTCATAAAATTTAACTGTAGTTACATTTTCATAATATTGGGGTAAAATTGTGTATGAAAGTAGGTGCATGTATTTTTTCTGGTGCAATGGCTCCTTCAATCCATAATGTTTGGGAACCCCTGGCCTAGTTTATTTCTTTGGACCATTCGGCAGCAATAATTATTGTGATTGGTGTTGTTACTGAGAAATTATTTCGCTCCACAGGTTCTCTGCGAGTTGTCACCGACACACCAATCAAAGTTAACACATGCTAATAACACTAGCTAGCATGCACTATCGGCTGACATGACAATAATATATCGGTGCCAAATTACTGTATTTCAGAACTCGAATTCCCATGTAAAAAGAACATGCATCATACACATTATTTAATTGGTATGCATAATTAGGTTTACACTGTTAAGTCAACACGCAAATAATAATAATAACAATAATGATAATAATTGGAGCTCACAAAAAATTAAGATGTAGAGCCTCTTTAAGTGATAGGAACTTGAACCATCAAAATAAAACTTGATTCACACGTTCGCCAAAATTTTAGATCAAAATTTAATTCCTACTTTGGCTAATAATCCAAATAGGTAGTAAGACGATATGATATATATTTTTAATCACACGTTGTCGTATAGCCCGGACGAGTAGTAAGACGCTCTGCTAAAAAAAAACACTTAAAAACACGTTGTCAGAAATGTATGTTGATCCATGATTAACTTACCAAATTAAGATAATAATAATATTTAGCACAGCGTCTTACTACCCGTTCGGGTTATACGCTTTATGTACTAATTACTCTAATGGATTAGGAATTGGGAAGGTTTAATTAGAGTAAGTGAACCCGCATTTGCGTGGATGGAGAGTGGAAAACCATTTAGGAAAAACCACCCCCAGTTCACCCGACCGAGATTCGAACCTCGATCTCCCCATCCTCGGCGGTCGAGCTCAACACGACAAGCGCGTTAGCCAACTACGCCACCGAGGCGGGTCCCGAATTAAGACATACCAAATTAGGAGGGTCTCAGCAATTCTTCATACCTCAGACCACAGTAATACACCAAATTATTATGGTCTGATCTAAGTGTCATACCTTAGACCACTGTAAATTACCTAATTAAGATGGTTTGAACTATACATACTACATCAAAAAAGAGTAAAACACCATATAAGGTAACAAAAAGATTGGATTCCGATAAATAGAAAATTACTATTTTAGTATAAATGTTAAGTGGTTGTCCATAAACCAAGTAACGCTGTTTAGAAAGGGGGAAGGGGGGTTGGAGCTCTAATGTATACATGGTGTTACAAGGGGGGAAGGTGTGTACAAGGGTTACGTAACACAGATAATCTAGTGATGGATTAAATATCAGAGCTATCATATTTGAAAATTACGGTTATAGCCGCATCTAGATATCATATTATTTAAATTAGAAAATGACATCTGGAGAGGGAATCGAACCAACTACCGAGTCAATGGGGGCTGCGTTATATGATAGCTCGTGAGTCTTAATTGATCAAACATTTGTTGCTGACGATTTCCACACGTCCATAACAGACTCTGCCCTAAAATTAGAGAGGAGAATGACCCTGGGCACGGGACGATTCCTGGATAGCTCAGTGGTAAAAAAATTGGCTCACTAAGCCAAACATCCTATTTTCGATTCCCATGTCCAGGTTCAGGCTACATGCTTAGTGTTACATGGAAGAAGGGGAGGATCAAAAAAGTTATGTAAAAAGAGTTACGTGGTCTATAGATGGCCCCTAAAATATTATATTTAAAAATGATTACAAATCAACACTTACTAGAGTAGTATGATGTAACAAACTGAAAAAATACGACTAAAATTTGTATAGGTATACCAAACAATCCAAAGATATGAGTCTAGGTAATTTTGGCTTAGTTTGCTTAAAGATATTTTTTTTCTCTTTACATTTAAATATTTTGCCTTTGGTCACTATATGGCTGTTTTACTAACCGATTCAAACACACCTTTAACTAAAGATCTTTAGTACAGGGAAATACATTTCCTAGACTGAGAACACTATTTTTGATTATTAGAATATTGTTGTTAATAATTAGAATTTAAATAAACAACAATATGAATTTAAAAATTCAAATAGTCAATTTCACGAAAGTAAATTTATTTCTTCTTATTTTGCGCATTTTACTTTTACTTTAAAATCACTTGTTAGAAATGACTTGCGGTATATAGTCTAAAGTATCATGTGAGGATGATGAAAAATGTATATACCAACACTGAAAAAACTCCATGGTGTGATCCCACAAGAAAGCAATACCGACCGAGAGGCCGCCACCGTTCGCTATGATAGTGCCTACATCTGCGGATAGAGGGTGTCATATGGGCAACACAATGACCCCTCCAGCCGTTAATTTAAGTTTTCTAAACTGAAAAATGCTGTTTCTTCAAGTAGATCCTCATTTGTCCACATGAGGCTGAGTTTGAACCCTTTCCAGACCAAATGCTTCACAGATAAATTTTGAAAGTTGGGAACCTCTGGATCCATCGCCATGAACTCCGACCACTGGACCACAGAGGCGGTCATATACTGACACTTAAGTATTTATATTGTATAACTTAATTGATCATACACGTTAAAAGTGCTATAATAAGCTAATACGATTCAACTAATCTTTATTATTATTATTATTATTATTATTATTATTAGCACCGCGTCTTACTACCCGTTTGGGCTATACGCACTTACGCTAATGTGTAATGGTAGGGTGATTGTGAGATAAAATGGAGGACCCACAGTTTAACGTGGAATCCGAACCACGGTGGTGGCCTGGCATTCCACATATTCACAAATTGTGATTAATACAAGTCTTGTCAGAGGTGAAGGAAAGGTTTGGTGGTCAGATAAATCTGTGCCGGTACCGAGGATTGAACCCCAGACCTCCAGCAGAGAAGTCTGACACTTTACCCCTAGACCACCAGGTCACCTTCAATAATAATAAAACCCGCCTCGGTGGCGTAGTTGGCTAACGCGTTAGTCGTGTTGAGCTGCTCGACTGCTGAGGACGGGAGATCGAGGTTCGAATCTCGGTCGGGTGAACTGGTGGTGGTTTTTCCTAAATGGTTTTCCACTCTCCCTCCACGCAAGTGTGGGTTCACTTCCTCTAATTCAACCTTCCCAAATCCTAATCCATTAGAGTAATTAGTACTTAAAGCGTATAACCCGAACGGGTATTAAGACGCGGTGCTAAATATTATTATTATTATTAATAATAATAAACTTGTAAATTAACATTAACACTGTTATTTTAATACACCAGCTATAGCACTAATAACAGCTGTTAGATTCATTTAAAAAAAACAAAAATAACTCATCAGTAAACTGCCCTTGATTTAAGGAATGGGCAAAATTAAAAAAAGTCTCGTGGTATAGCCATATAACATATAAATATAATATTTGTACAAAATCCATCAAATAGTTTAAGACCTAGACACAAGAACAGACGCACTTTATAACAGACAAAATTGCAAAAAATCCCATTTTTTCGGTTAGGGAACACATAAAACTTAAATAATCATCGTCGTATCGAGGTTGATAATGTTCACGATTACAATGATTTTTCTTTATGTGAAAAAGAAAAACATTTTTGGTAAATTCTGCACCAATTTACATTTTCTCATATAAAATCAAAACTGTCATTATTAGAGTCCTATTGTAGATGGGATCCCTTCCTAAATTCTCCTTTGATAAATAATAATTAATATGATGAATTAAAACAAGTTAAATATAATAATGAAAATATTTTCGTTTAATTTTAAACATTTATTTTACGTGACTACATTTTTCAACTCTAGTAAAGAGGTCAAAATAACTTAACTAAGCTAGAGCGTTAGGAACTCTAAAGTTCATAGCCGCACTTACGAAAGTACGTAAAATATATCTATCTTGATCCGGTTCTATCCAGTCCTCATCATAATACCCTATCCCTATCTTGAGTTAGTTATATCCAGTCAACCTCATAACACCCTATCCTTATCTTGAGCCAGTTCTCTCCAGTCAACCTCATCCCCCTCTACCTCTTTCAGGTTCCTTCTAATGCTATCCTTCCATCTGTGTCTAGGTTTTCCCAATGATGTCTTCCCATTGGGTTTACAAGTCAATATCTGGAACACGGTCATGGAGTCCATTCGCACTTCATGTCCTGCCTACCGTAATCTACGAGACATGACTATCCTAACAATGTCTTGTGATGAATTTATGGTGTTTAACTCATCAACAATTAAACTCCTTCACTCCACAGTATCCTCATCCATTTTTGAACCAAATATCTTCTTAATCACCCTGTTTACAAACATCCTAAATTTATTTTCGTCATGTAAGGTAAAAGGTCACGTTACACACCCATAGAGAACAACTGGTGAAATTATTATTTTGTATATCCTGAGTCTTACATTTACTGACAGCAGGTGAGATGTCAACAACTAACTGACTGAATAATAGCATGCATTTCCCGATTGTATTCTTTTCCTAATTTCCAATCTAATATTGTTATTGCGCGTTAAAATTGGTCCTGCATATTTAAACTCATTAACCCTGTCAAGTGATATGTTGTTCGAAATAATCTTCAAATGATCACGATTCGTTGTCGTGTTTAAATAACTATTTGATAACTCTATCTTCGTCTTGATTTGTTTATATTAACTTCAATTTCCTGAAGGAAAATAAATGGCTGAACGAACATGCATATTTCATTAGAGAACTCTACACAATGTCACAATTTACTGTCCTCTTAGAAAATCCATAGACTAGCTATAGATAAACTTACACATGTAAAAATGTAAAATACATGACACCTCTTTGACAAAATCAAACATCGATATTTTGATAAATGTTTTAAAAAATCAATTTAAT
The DNA here is from genome assembly GCA_902141375.1 of Timema poppense. NCBI lineage: Eukaryota > Metazoa > Arthropoda > Insecta > Phasmatodea > Timematidae > Timema > Timema poppense. Next base: position 14,691 of record CABFOV010003679.1, read on the forward strand.
AAAATAAGTAATTTACACCGTATTTGGGACAGAGCTTACACAGGAACTCGGGGTCATAAAATTTTCAGGATGGAATTTACATCAACACAAGAATAAATAATATAAGAATTCTTCACAAATTCATAAAAGCTATTGTCCAAAATAACGCTTGCTGGCTTGGACAATTCAATTAACACCATTCATTACCTGTCCTATTGTGAGTTATATTCTCTGAAATGAAGGTCCATATTCCAAAGGATTCCTTTTCTATTCAACTGGTTGAATGTATGTAGACTCCAAAGGTAACGCCGTCTCTTATTTCCATTTTTTTTTGTGTATAATTTTTCGCCACCTTTGAACGTCATGAAATTGACAATCTAAAAAAACCGGTTACGCATGGACGTCATAGCGAAACTACGAAACAGTAAGTAAAACCTGACCTTGAAAATTAATAACTTCATAACATGGGGTTTGATGAAGGGTTTCGTTTTATTACCCAGGAAAGATGTTAAATTGCTATGATTTCCCAAAGACAAAGATAAGGGGAACCAATGCAATAAATAGTATATCGGCGTTATATCTCGATAAAGATTATAAAGTCCGTTCACGATAAGTTTTTATCTGGATGACAGTTCAAAAATCATATGTTTAAGTTTTATCATACATTTCATTTTTTTTAAATAATTTCTCTTTATCCAACTCGAAACAATATTTTAAACATAATTAAAAGTACTTATTCTTCGTTTTAAAATGTTATCTATACTGTATAATATAGTGCACACATAAATAAATACCTTTTAATACAGGCATCATATTTACTTGGAAAAGAGAAAAGTGTTGTCATTTTTTTTACATACAATAAATTATTTTATGATTATTTTATCTTATTTTGAAATATTTAACTGAATAAAATATGGTTATCCACTGCGTGGGTGCATCATTGTGAAAGGCTTGTTTGCGTCCTGTTTAACCACATGGTTTAAATTCGTCAGTCGCCATTTTGAAGCTATGTTCGTTAGAAGTTTTTTTGAAAGTGGTGTGAATATATTTTTTTAAGTGGAATAAAATGATAAATAAACTTTGTGTCCGTCCTCAAATAAATATATAATTAATATTGGCCTAAATTCCTGTAGTTAACTTTCACATTAATATATTACCATCTGTTTTCGTTACAGTCATCCAAAGTTATAGATGTCAGATGTTGGCATAGTGATATATTAGGGATTACTTCTAGTAACATTTCGAGCTGTCAACCAGGTAAACTTAGGTCGCGAATAAATTATATTATCTTTTGATCCTAGCACATTGTGGGTTACTGTATTGTATAAACAGCTTAAGATTTTGGGGTAGCTATAAAATTAATTAAAATATATTTTGTTAAGAAATAAACCCAATTATAAGTTACTATACTACCCACTTCAGTGGTAGCATGGTCTAAGGCGCTACTCTCACAGTAGACAAGACAGCCGATGATGTAAATATCAAGATTCGAATCTAGGTCAGGTGTGCTGAAGATGGTATTTCCATTCTCCCTCCACGTAAATAAAGGTACACTTCCTTTAAATATAACCTTCCTAGTCCCTAAAACCACTAGCTTAATTAGTACAGTAGCGAATCACCCGAACGGGTAAAATTTAACACCAAAAGTTCAAAATCTATGGAAAGTTGATAGCTCTTGTCAAGTAAACCTTTTTCTATAATGTCGACGGAGGCCTCATTCTATATAACTTTTCCTGATAATAGCTTTTGAATACATTTTTGTGCGATAATCTGCAGCCATCACTGCAACTATCCACTAGCTTTACTATTTCATTCATTAGTCTTGGTTTACACGTATCAATAATAACTACCAGAAGTGACAGCTCCAAATCAAATTATTTGTCGTATGAATACGTGAAAGTAGATCTGGAAACTTTTTCTAGCTGTAACTTGTAAATATGTCCTTTCGTAAGAAAATTGGGATGTAGCTGAAATTTTTAAAAAACGTTACCCAGGTGATGTGATCCTTTTAAAATTTCTCTTAGGAAATGAGATTGATATTTCTTCTTTGTGGCCAATACTAATACTATTAAATAGCATTTTAACAGTTTTTAACTGAAAGTGAACATATGGTGTGATAATTTTTTTTTTTTATTGAAGCTAATTCCTAGTAACGTTTCATTTTTGAGAGCTCTACTTGGAAGGTGTGGCCAAGAAAACAACTAACTGCGATCCCTCTACACATCACCAAGAGCTTCGTTTAAAACAGGCGTTGTTTTATTTTATTAATGGATACAAGAATGATTAATTTTATCTTTGGATGATAATATAAGTTTTTTGGGAGTGTTGTATTTTTAAATTTCTCTTATAAGTAGGTAAATACTATTGTTGAAATGGTTTTAATTTCAATAAATATTATAATATTGTAAAGCGATTGTATTAAAATATAGTAAAAATGTGGCGCGTAAGCGTAATTAATACTCTGAAATATAAAGTTCGGCAGAAAAATAACCGGATCCTAGAATTTATGACAACACATTTATCTCAATAAGATCGTTCTGATTTAATTTATATTACATACATTCTTCATCTGGTGATACTACAATTTTCTATTACTTTTACATTTTGTTCTTGAAGAGTGACACTACATAAACGTAAAGAAGTTAACATAAAATTTAATAATTTTTCAAAATAAAGCTCTAACATTAAGATATTTACTTTATTTAGTATCGATACATTCAAATAACAAAAAGCTACTGAAAGGTTTAAGGTAAGCTAACAAACTTATTGTTCATATTTTCTCATCTAGGTATTATTTATTTGGTCTAACTATAATTGTAACTTTTGTTTTTAAGTATCATAATATGTATTATATGCGTATTATTAAGTGGTGCAACCGAAGGTAGGCAAATTCATTGATGGTTAAAATTGCTATTTTTGTTTGATAACTTATTTTAAGATTATTATTTTGCTTTCAATATTTACAGTGTTTGTTGCTTCTTTTCGTTTAAGTTTTATCTAGGTTATTAACAACCAGTAAACCAGAGTGCAGGATATTTCGCCCCATCTGTGTGTAGGTCTTCCCAATTGTCTCTTCCCTTTGGGTTTGCCAGTCAATACTCTGAACACGACTCTATATTTTCCCATTCGCGCCGCATGTCCTATCCACCGTAATTTATGAGATATGACCAAAGACATAGTCACCCCCCCCCCCCCCC
>CABFOV010003679.1:20582-62429 GCA_902141375.1 Timema poppense
GGGGGTGTTAAAATCATAAGTCTGTGACTTACTACTCAACCCTAAGAAATAAGAACTTTGTGTTTTTATACAGTAGAGGTGGAACTTCATTTGTGTAAGAGGGGAATGGGGGGTCGCAAGTAACAACAAAGTTTTTTAGAGTCTTTCTACCTTCCTCTGTCCCAGTTAATGTTAGAAAATTGGATGATCCTTGAAGTATTTGTAGTGGTCCTCGTTCGGATTTTTTTTTGGAAACTATACTTTTTAACAACTATTTAATATAGTGCACCCCCCGAATTTTTTTTGAAATTTTGATATTCTACTCCTAGAGTCTATTTGGAATAGTATTCCTTTAGCAAATTTTAAAAAATGTTGATGCTTCTAAAGCTATGTTAGGGAGTGATCACCAGATTTTTTGTTTTTTATAAATTAGATTCCTTAGAACCTATTTGAAGTGGTCTTCTCTCAGAATTTATCTGAAATTTGGAATTCCCTTAGAGGTTATTTAGAATGGTCTTCAACTGTATTTATTAAATTCTAAATACATGCCTTCAAAAGCTGTTGAAAGTGTGGTCCTCCTTCAACATATTTGAGAAAATTGAATGATTTTAGAAGCTATTTGCAGTGGCTCTCTACGGGTATTTCTTTTAAAAATTGGAAGCTTTTAAAAGATATTTAAAATTATATTTGACTGGAATTTTTTATAAACATTAAATACATATATAAACTATTTAAAGTGGTCCTTTCCTGGCAAATTTTTGAAAAGTGGATGCCTCTATGAATTATTTGAAGTTTGATACAATTCAATCGTTAAGATTCATATTAAAAACTTGGGAAAACTTCTTGGGTTGAGGAGGAGTTGGAAATCCATAAATCCCCCCTCCCTACTCCCAAGCCCAATGGTGACTCGATCTATGAATTTTACAATGAGAAGGTTTTAAAATAGTGAACCAATAATTACTTAAATATATGGGCACATTTTGAAATACTAGCCGGGATTTGAAACATTAAAATCTCAACTTCTGCGGGCAGTGTGACTAGTACAGACACATTGCTGGTATTATAAATATTGGTTTAGAAGACACACTGGTACAGACCCCACTCTGCTGGTTTAGAAACGTCAATTTAGAAAACACATGGGTACAGTCGTCAATCTGCTAGCTCCCCTATTTATTTTTTTGAAATCTGGGATTATATTAAAGGATCCACAATATTTCCTACGTGTATTCAAACCATTGGTATTATTTAACACATACATTATAACTAATCCTCATTTTTAGGAAAGAATGGAATTTTTACTTACTTTCTAATGTGCCTACCGTATTTTGCCACTATTGCTACAATGTCCACCAAGACAGATTTTTTTTAGAATTGGTCTTACTACCTGTTCAGGTTGTGCGCATAAGATAAATTTAAATTAAATTTCAAATGTATGTCTTTGAATTATTTCTGAATCCCATTTCTGTTATTGTAAGAACATAATCGGTAAGAAAGTTTCTAACAGTCACCAAATATATTAAAAACACGTTCATATATTTTTCAGTAAAGTCATATGATATGCAGCTAAAATTTTTATCAGATAATATCAAATCCAATAAAATAAAACCATCTAGACAGTTACATGTTTCCCAATGATTACCGAAAATATAGGTTTGTATTTTCTAAACATCCTTTCCTATAATATTCTTAAGTTACATTACAGAAAAAAAGGTATAAATAAAAGTGTTAAAATTGTTTCTAGACCAGGGGCTCTTTGAAAGGCTGATCAAGGCTATAGACTTCTTCTCAAAATAATGTATTTAAATGTATAAAACAAAATATTTGGGATACAAAAGAAACACATTTTTATTGTAGTGAAATGCATTTATAAAATAAAATTAAAAAAGGTGATACAATAATATATATCAAGAAAATACATTTAAAATACGGGCAAATAGATTATTTATTTATCTATTTATTATGATCATTTTGAATGAGATCCTAAATTTTTAGACTAAATAATCTTACTATAATAGTAATAACAATATTATGGAAGATGATATCATAACTCTTTATTCTACATTAGTTGGCTAGTTTTTATGATTGCTTGATTTAATTAGTAGGGTCAGTTCCTAGTAAATGATCGACATCAAGTTTTCTTTTAGACGTTTACGTAATAAAATAGAGTAATACGCATGCGTGGCATGGAAAGTTGCTCAGGATATGTTCATTTAAAAACAACTTTTTTTCCTTTCTATTTTTAGGAAATAGAAATAATGAAACAAACGTGTCTGTCTGTGTATACACTTCTTTGTAACTTTCGAACTAATCAAGAGATGTCAACCAATCTTGGAACACATATTCACTAGAACAAAAGACAACAATTATTTTGTAGATTGGTGTACATACTGTAATTGGAAAATAATGGAATGACATAGATCAGTACAACACCTTAGCTCAGTCCATAGCGTGACTGTTCAATGAGCTAAGGGTCTCAAGTTCAATTCCTGGCATGCCCGACATATTTATCATTGGTGGAATGTGTGTTTCCTCTTTCACAGTGATGAATTAACTGTCGGGGGTTGGGTGTTGTGTCTCTTCTAGATTTAAGTTAGTTTATAAGTCAGGTGCTGATATAATCAGTTGGTTCATAAAATATACGTTAAATATATCAAATAAATGAAAATGAAATGACTTAGGCAAGGCGTGTCAAAATCGTTTGATAAAAAAGGCCATGTTTAAAATTAAAAACAATAAGGAAGCCAGATTATAAAAAAGTATTATCATTATTTGAAGTAAAAAGAACTCCAACTTTATATAATATAAACTAAAAAGCAGTGAGACAAGCCCTGCTGTGGTTTTGCAACAATTTGGAACATTTTATTTGCATTAATGGGGTTAAAGTGAGGTGGAAGGGGACGCGAGAAAAGGCCAGTGATTCTGCAGTGTTTATGGCAAAACATTTCTTTGTTCAAAATAAATAAAATATTGTTCCAGTAGCGACGTTCAGTTTAATTTTATTCACATAGTGATATAAACAGTTGTTGAATATCTGTCAAATGTGTCCTGAAATTTAATTACAATTTTTTATGTTCATTTAAAAAGTTTATAATCAATTCTGGTATGCTTATGACAGTTATTCAACAACTGTTGTTATCACCATGCGAAGAAAAATAAACTAAACGTTGCTACTGGATATATATTTTATTTATTTTGCCCAGAAAAAAGTTTTTCTATAAAAAACTGAAACAACACTGAAATTTTCTTTTCTTCCCCTACATCCCCACTTTAACACCAGGATTTAAATCTTGTACCAAAGTCACTTTTATAATTATTTACAAATATGTGTCCATAAACCACCATCTCTTGGGTGTTAGGGCGATCGGCCCTTTTCATTTGGAGTGGAAATGCAAATACATGGGAACAAATGGTTATTTTCAAGAATGTTTATTGTTTTGAAATTTTCATTTCGGAAACGGTTTGTTCAAGAATAGAAACATGTTGATTAAGTTATACTTTTTTATATACACACCTCCTGTATGATTTTAACAGGGATTAAATATCGATAAAATTGACATTTTTCAATAGAAAACTGCTGGCTTCATAACAAAAAATAAGAAAATGTAACAATTAAGAAACATCGATATATTCTCTTAGAAGGGGCATTGAAAATATTAACATACCTTTTTCACTAGTTCTCTAGAAAACTGATATTTCCAAACGTATGATTTTTCCGCAAGACCTGTCTGGTAGCTAGCACCATATAAGGTTTCCCTGATCCATCTGTTCTTGTTGGTGCGGAAGGATACTTTGGTCGGTTATGAAGCCATGTCACGCCTTTCACCCTCCCACCCACCATCCCACAAAATAGGTTTTAGACTTGGACTCGACAGGGCCAAGGGCTTTAAGTTCCATTTTATGTGAGAAGACAACTGTTAACATACGTAGTTGCTGTCCAACATTGCACATATTTGGTGCACAGACTCAGCTATTTTGGGAGATTTATCCAGCCGAAGAAAGATTACAGATTTGGACCACCAACCTCACATGCCATAACTATTCTAATTATGTCAAATTCTCAAATATTATATTACAAACTTTTTATTTCCTTGACGTTTATTAAAATAAGAAAGGGGGTTGGCTTGAATAATGTTTCTTCATAAAGTCAACGGGTCACACAAAATCAGCCAATATATGCTCGTTCTTTCACTGTTTTGGCATCGCAGGCTTGGAACAAATTATGTAACTCGACTCATCACCTGACATCCAAAATTCCCTTTAAGAGGGCAGTCACACAATATATCTTGTCAAATAAACTAAGATGAGTTCTTGAAATTATTTGAACTTTGAATGAGTGTAAGAATGAGCGTGCAAATAGTTTATCAATTATTTGAATTTCCTTTTCAAGTTTATATTATATTATTATTAGTATTAAAATGTGTTTTTATTCCAATAAATGTAATGTTATGTGTTGTTTTTAAACTCTGGACGAGTGGAAGGGAAGGCCTTAACTTCACCAGACAGATAAAGCCATTAGCAAATTATAATTATCATTATTATTATTATTATGATTATAATTATTATAATTATTATTAATATACATAATTGTTTCAAGTTTGTAAACACATGTTTAAATAATTGGATAATAGTATTCGCGATTGAAAATTTAAAAGAAACAAATCAAATTACGGTTATTGGATCTATCAAAATTAAATAATTAAAGCGAAATTAATAACTAGTAGATTTTAATCAAATTTTTTTTTAGCGAAATAAAAGCTTCAGTGGTTATACTAATAAAAAACTATATTTGACTGATCAGCCTCGTCCTTGTGGTTGATTGGTAGGGGTATTTACAATTCCCTACACAACAGGAAGTAACATTTTCATTAAAATGAATCAAGTCCTTGAAGATCTTGATCTAATTTTAAAGTTAGGGAGGCCACCTACCAGCAAGCTAAGACACGTTGTAGACGTTCAGAAATCCTAAATTATTCAAGAACTTGTTTACCAATTTCAAATATGGCTCGAGGCAAAATGGAGACGAAAGGTTCAGCACGTATCTATATAGTTAACAACCTCCCATTTGGAGGTTTATCGATTCATACCATTACTAGTGGATTGTTGCAGCGTTGGGTTCAAGTTAACACGCTAAAATATACACATTTTTTTTAAACACCACGTCTTACTACCCGTTTGGGCTACACGCTTATATACTAATTACGCTAATGATTTTAGGGCTTAGGAAGGCTACGTTTATAGGAAGTGTACCCGCCTTTGCATGGAGGAAGAGTGAAATCCCGTTTGTAAAAACCAGAATCAGTACACCCAACCGAGACTCGAACCTTGATCTCCCCATCATCGGTAGTCTTGCCTACCACGAGAGTAGCGCGTTTGACCACGTAAACACCTAAGCAAGTCGTGCTACGATTGATTTGAAGCGTTTAATTGAACATATGTTGTCCACCATGTCCCTCCTTACAGGTTTATATTATTATTATTATTAGCACCGCGTCTTACTACCCGTTCGGGTTATACGCACTTACGTTAATGTGTAATGGTAGGGTGATTGTGAGATGAAATGAAGGACCTACAGTTTAACGTGGAATCCGAACCACGGTGGAGGTCTGGCATCTCCCACATTCACAAGATGTCTTGTCAGAGGTGAAGGAAGGGTTTGGTAATCAGATAAATCTGTGCCGGGACCGAGGATTGAACCCCAGCCGCCAGCACAGAAGTCTGACACCTTACCCCTAGACCGCCAGGTCACCAGGTTTATATCAAAGTCCAGGTATAGATTGGTATGGAGATGACGTCATGCTTTCTACAGGGGTGTTAGAGGAGATTTCTAGGCTATTTGGTGCTAGTTAGAGTAAAGCTTTCACTTTACACAGAGCTCTGGTCTTGAGCCATTTCACACCATATTACAACCATCCAAAGTCCTATAATTTACAAATTAATATCAAATTTCAAATGAAATCATTTAAATATATATATATGTGAAAAGAAAAGGTTGCGTCATTTCCAACGATGTTTAACGCAAAATGTTGTAATTCAGAAACAAGCAAAGTACTTATTTTTGTAATTTATTGTTTAACTGATTTTTATGTTAACATAACTTCCATTGTCATGAGAATTACTTCATTGCAAGTATATTTCACTTAAAGTACAGTAGCCCCATGACTTCTTTGGTGCTGACTGACAGTTCACAACTGACTTCTGACAGTCAACATTTAGGTATATACCAAAATTTTGACCCTCAGAAGTGCCAGCTGTTAAACACATGTTTTTGCAGATCTTATGGTTCGGTGTAGGGATACATAATCTGGTCTGATAACTTTGCAAAGCTTTAAGTTGTCAGCTGTGAGCTGTCAGTCAGCACCAAAGAAGCCATGGGGCTACTGTACTTTAAGTGAAATATACTTGCAATGAAGTAATTCTCATGACAATGGAAGTTATGTTAACATAAAAACCAGTTAAACAATAAATGACAAAAATAAGTACTTTGCTTGTTTCTGAATTACAACATTTTGCGTTAAACATCGTTGGAAATGAGCCAACCTTATCTTTTCACATCTATATATATAAATGATTGCATTTTAATTTTAATATTAATTTGTAAATTATAGGACTTTGTTGTTCAGCGCTATTATGGATCCCGTACCATGCGTGGTGTTAATAAACTTATATCTAGCAGACGTGCTCCAAAATAATTTACACTTGGTGTTCTTCACACCGATTAGTTTTAATTATGGAGATGAGTGTAAAACGTTGCAATGCAGTGAATAATTTTATTGGGATGCTTAAAGGATTTAACATTTTTATGGTTGGTAATCTTGGTTTTAGCTGTTGAAAACCGTTCGAGAAATACCAAGTACAGACGTGCTACAAGACCAGCTGGAACAGCAAACAGGTAGAACATCCAACTTTTCATGAGTATTTCTAAAAAAAAATATAGTGTGACCAAATATAACATCAATGTTCTATTGAAAAAGCGCCGATAACCATTTCATCTTGAACAAAGAAGAACAATAAGCAGTTATGAAAGTGAAAATGAAAAACAAGAAACATGAATGAAAAATTTAAGGAAAAATTGTTGATTTTAAATTATTTTGTGAAGCCTTTTAATTCATATTAAAATATTATATGTATTTAGATGGATTCATGATTATTGTAACATTATAAAAGTTTGTCACCGAAGATATAAGAAACGAGAACATGTTTAGTCATGTATCAATAAAAAAAAAAAGAGGATGGTGCTCTTGAGGAAATACATTTTTACCTAAAAATCATATAAGTACATCACTTTATTACATTGAACATATTGTGGGAATATTATCAACCTATTTTTATCAATGTGTTATAAATTATTGTTCATCGTTTTGGTTAGTGAATTTAGCGCTATTTGCCAAAGATTGCCACTTATTATTATTATTACTCACATTTGTAACCAATAATAGTTCTGAAGGGAAATTATATTTTGGTAACCAAAATTGTGGCTAATCGTTTATTTATACTCAACATAGATTATTTGTTTTAGAAAAGGATTTTTCTTCTACTATTCTAATAACTAAGCTCAAAATGTATTGAAAATAAAGTGATTTTAAAATATAATAACTCTTATTATTCTTGCTAAAAGATATTATATATTTTAAATTTTAAGTACTCTATTTATTGTGGTCTATTACAATTTACAAGTAAGGTAAGACCGTAAAAGGCAGGAATAATATACAGTTTGTACCATAACAAATGGAACCCATTTCAGCGATGGACAGGAGAAATAAAAACGGTGAAAAAACTAATATAAACATGTGTCCCATTTTACCTTATTTCAGAGTTATTTCTTGTTTATTCTCCAGTAATGTGGAGCTGCCTTATATTATAGGAAGTGCTCAAAATTGCCATTTTCAGCCTGAATGCAAGCCTGCATTCGTCGTATCGTATAATAAAGCACTCTTTTAAAAATACCGGATGTTTGGAATAACCAGATATAATCCATATAACAAACCTAGTCAACAGGTCAAGAGATATCGTGCATCGTATACAAACAGTTTAGTGGAATCACTTGACTAAAAGTCGGAGACAAGGTCAAATGGGGAAGATGTTTTTATAATTTTTTCTCATTGTCTTCATCTTGATTATTCACCACTGAAATGGGTCCCACATGTTACTGTACATTCTGTATGTGTTTGAGAAAAGAGTAAACTGGTACCGTGGATGCTAACTATACAGTAGCCCCATGGCTTCTTTGGTGATGACTGACAGCTCACAGCTGACAACTAAAAGCTTTGCAAAGTTATCAGACCAGATTATGTATCCCTACACCGAACCATAAGATCTGCAAAAACACGTGTTTAACAGCTGTCACTTCTGAGGGTCAAAATTTCGGTATATACCTAAATGTTGACTGTCAGAAGTCAGCTGTGAACTGTCAGTCAGCACCAAAGAAGTCATGGGACTACTGTAGCATAGATTAAGTTTTATTTTTGTCACCGCGTCTTATTACCCGTTAGAGTTATACGCTTATGTAATAATTACTTTGGGGGTTTTAGGGATGAGGAAGGCTATATTTAGAGGAAGTGTAGCCGCGTTTGCGTGGAGGGAGAGTGGAAAACCAGATTAGGAAAACCACCCTCAGAACATCCGACCAAGATTCGAACCTTGATCTTCCCCTCATCGGCAGTCTAGTGTACACTGAGAGAGTAACGCTTTAGACCACGTACCCGCCTCGGTGGCGTAGTTGGCTAACGCGCTAGTCGTGTTGAGCTCGACCGCTGAGGACGGGGAGATCGAGGTTCGAATCTCGGTCGGGTGAACTGGGGTGGTTTTTCCTAAATGGTTTTCCACTCTCCCTCCACGCAAATGCGGCTTCACTTCCTCTAATTCAACCTTCCCAATTCCTTATCCATTAGCGTAATTAGTACTTAAAGCGTATAACCCGAACGGGTAGTAAGACGCGGTGCTAAATAATAATAATAATAATTTAGACCACGTGGGCACCAAAGCGGGTCTAGGTTAAAGTTGGTAGAGGGAAGAAAACTACATAGACACTCTTTTTACCCTGTAGGATAGTAAGCTTATCTTAGCGGGTTCACTATTGTTCAGATTATAAGATCAGGCCATACTGTAATCAGTCAAGGTAAGACAGCTTACCTTTCAGGGTAAACGGACTGTACCTTTACCGGATCACCTTTGTGAATAGTAACGCAACACATCACTTTTCATTTGTTTTCACACATGCAACAGGGAACACGTGGACTAGATATCAAACTCATATAGTCTGGTTTGTCACTGACGGGGAGATTAGGGTTTGAGTCTTGGCCAAGTCTCTTGATGGTGGTTTTTCTTAAATAGTTTCACACCCTCTCTCCAACAAAATTCTTTATTATTATTATTATTATTAGCATCACGTCTTACTACCCGTTCGGGTTATACGCACTTACGCTAATGTGTAATGGTAGGGTGATTGTGAGATGAGAATGGAGGACCTACAGTTTGACGTGGAATCCGAACCACGGTGGAACCAAATTCTAAAACACGTCCTCTGAATAATACCCTCCTCACCCTTACCCCATTAGTCTCATTATTAAAATGCTTATAGTCTGAACTGGTAGAACATGAGGTGGGAAAAAATTATTATATTTACATTAGGCCTACAACAATCCAAATTATTATTAGTTTACTTTTTATTGGGGGGTTTCAAAACTAATCGTGAGAACCGTATTCACCAGAATCCTTTAAATTGTCCGTCACCTTATCTCAGTTGATAGCGTGTCTACCTACTTAGACAAAGGGCTTAAGTTCGATTCCCGGCATAGCTGAAATTATTTGGTTTTGTGAAATGTGAGTTTCCCCTTTCACAGTGATGAATTACAGGCCTGGGTGCTGGGTGTTGTGTCTATTCTATATTTAAGTTATTATATAGGAAGTGTGCTGATATATATTTTTATTATTAATTTTTGTATTTAACACACATTTTCTGAACCAACTGATTATATCAACAAACGAGAATCTCTGGAGCCTACCAATTTTATTGGGAAAGGTATTTTCACATAACATCCAAGTTTCTTTGCATGCCACAATCAAAATGGGCCGACGGACTTACTTCACCTTCGAAGGAAGTTGTGCTACGGATTCTTATCGCTCAAGAAAAAATCCGTCAAACCCGGTTAAGTTTGATTCCACGAACATCGGGTCCCTGAGACGAGCACTTTACCCCAAGACTACTGAGGCTGATATAGTTAATCGGATCAAAAATTGCACTTTAAATACCTCAAATGAATGAAAAAAATGAAAAATAGCCTTCAATACACCCGAACAGACGGACAAATATCAACACAGTATATCCAGCGTATGAATGGTAGTAACCCACAACTAGCTGAACATTGTTATTAAAACATTGGTTGACGGTAGCTAATACTAACCTATTTGGAAATAAAAATTGTTTACTTATTAATAGGCCTACTATATTATCAACAGAAAAAGTTATCAAAATGCTTCTAATAGAACTTCCCCAATGATTACTGTATAATTTACTTTTTCATAATTAATTGAAAAAAAAAAATATATCAATACAACCTTAATATCTCTTGTTTGGGGGTTGTGGCAACAATCGATATTATAGTATATTAAAAAATAAGTTAAAAAAGAATTATATTCAAACTAGTATCTTCATATAAACGGCCATTATAAATTAATAAATAAATACAAGATTTTTATAGCTTAGAGAAAGATCCATACAAAACATTAGTTTCAAAATAAAACGTTACTATTTTGTAAACACATGCGCATGAACACGGATGAATACGGTTATTATGACGTCATCAATACCCTTAATATCGTCTGATTCACCTTCTTAATATTTGAAAAAATGCAGCATTTAGAAGCTCTCATTTTTAAGGCATTTTTAAGTTAACCATACATAGATTTCCACAAAAAAGAAATCCAAAAGATTATTTTCATAAATTCATATTTCAATAATGTAAAAAGGAGACCTGGCGGTCTAGGGGTAAGGTGTCAGACTTCTGTGCTGGCGGCCGGGGTTCAATCCTCGGTCCCGGCATAGATTTATCTGATTACCAAACCCTTCCTTCACCTCTGACAAGACATCTTGTGAATGTGGGGAATGCCAGGCCTCCACCGTGGTTCGGATTCCACGTTAAACTGTAGGTCCTCCATTTCATCTCACAATCACCCTACCATTACACATTAGCGTAAGTGCGTATAACTCGAACGGGTAGTAAGACGCGGTGCTAATAATAATAATAATAATATAAAAACGATTAAAAGAAAAATAAATAATTAAAAACAAATTATTTGTTGTAAAAGTTTTGACTTACAAACGTGACGTGGTATTGCAGATCATATGGTTTGGCGACTGGATACATGAGAGTGGAACAGGTAGCTTTTGATGGCTGTCAGTTACTGCCACTCCTATGCTGAACAGACTGTATAAACGTCCTTTCAGTTAAACACGTGTCTCCACGATCTAGAATGATTTGATTCGTCTAAGTACTTGTTGTGTAATTGTGTAGCTATTGCTAGAATAGCTTGAATACATACAAGCATGAGTACCGGAATTTTGACACGAACTTTATTTCATTGAACAGTTTTTTTCATTTTAATTATAGTCAAGGCTGTAGCCAGCCAATAATTTCAATGGTGGCCACATACCCCTATTTCTGGAAGCTAGAAATTTGTTTAAATGATAAACAGTTCTAGACGCTCGCCGAATTGTTGTTTTTTTCATGGTAAAATAACCTCCTAGCTGCCGAAGGCTTGGAGAATTACTAAATATTAAACACTTTTTGAAGCTCTGTGAAGTGTTTTTTATAGTAAAATAATCCCCAAAATGCAGAGGGCTAGGAAAATTTCTAAATATTTAACACCTCTAGAAGCTCTCTGAAGTGTTTTTATTATTGCAACACAGCCCCCTAGTTTGTATTTGTATCTTAACCTTGATATTATTTGAAGCATAAATAAAGTAATATATATTTTGTTCGTAAAATTTCTCGGGGTATTGAACCCCCCCCGGGCTACGGCCTTGATTAGAGTTTACACACACGGCCGGGCTTAGAGTTGTGGAGGCCCTGGGGAAGTGAAATAATTAAAAGCCCCAACATTAAAGACATATTTTTCTTTTTAACGTATCGACATAATAATTTTTTCCTTACAAAATTGACGGTTAAAATCTCAATGAGTCAATGTTAAAGATATTATTTAAATAAGGAAATACTGCCACCAGAATAAATTAGATCTGTTTAAAACAAAAAATGTTGCTATATATTTTTCGTTCTTGCCAAAAGATTAGGAAAATGCACTTAGAAGATAAATAGCAAAGTGTCTTACTATAATGCTGTGTCTACACCACGGAGCGTATAACCCGAACGAGTAGTAAGACACGGTGCTAAAAAAAAAAAAAAGTAAATGTTATAAATATATGTATAATTTTTAGCACCACGTTTTACGCTTTTGGTAACGCCTTATAAATGAATACTTTTATGGTTTATTTTCGTTCTTAGAAACCTAAGTTTTTCAGTCAGAATTTTTTTTTAATCAAATTTATCACATCAAGCCAATGACTGGAAAAAACCCAATCTTTACAACTTCAAAATGGCGGTTAAAAGTTTAAACTGTGCGTGAGCTCCCTCCCAGGTAGTATCAAGGTTATTCCAGCACACACACACACATGGAACTCACAGATCTCAATCTCGGAACCACTCGTACTTGCCCAGTTATTGCCACAACAGACACATCCCAGTACTTTATCTCTCGTCCACTTAATTTATTGACCTCGTGGAGAAGCTTGCTACTTGTTTTAATCTCAGAGAAAAATTGGGTTCAAATAGAGAAAGAGTTTTTCTTAGCGTTAAGTATGTGCCAGCGAACCAATTGCGTCAATTTGTTTGTTGTGTATTTCAAGACGTTCTAACATCTGCTCCCGACATTCCAACGACATCAACGTAATGGTTCAATTCGGCACATGCAGGTATCGTGTTGGTGTGGATTCAAGGGTTCAGATCCTGGTTTAGATGGCATAATAAAGCTAACCAATCCAGAACTGAAAGTTGAAAATAGTTTGGGCTCAAATAGATGTATTCCAGTGGCGGTGGCACTTTATTTGTTATGTTGGGGGTGATTAGCAAAGAAATAGATTTTTGAAGAGGCTTGTTTGTCCCCCTCCAAAAATGGTGTCGTCCGGGCCTGCCCTGAAAAATTCGATGCCCCTTTAAGCTACTGGAATTAGGCCTTTCCCATAAACTTTTAAAAATCGGATACAATTATAAGCGTTTTAGAATGGTCTTCACCTGGAATTTGGTCAAAAAATAATTTCACATAAAAGATATTTGGAGTGATTCTTGCCTTGAATTTTTTAAATTAGATGCTTTTATAAGCTATTGTATTTAAAATGGGCTTCGTCTGTAATTATTTTAAAAATAAGACAACAATTTGGAATGCCCTTCAAAAGGTGTTTTTTTAAATAATCGGATGACTGTAGGTATTATTTGGAGTGGTCTTATTGCATATATTTTTTAAACGTTGATGCCCCTATAGGCTGAACATGTGTTGAAAATTAAATGTCTCTAGAGGCTATTTGACGTGCTTCTCCTATAAAGATATATCTCTACAAGATATATGAAGTTTGTTTTCGATTTTTTAATATTTTAGAATATCCACAATGAGTAATATAAATTTAGAGGGGGGACAAATTCCATGGGAACAATGTCCGGATATCCAAACCCCCTATCCCCCGCTCCCCACCGGCTACAACGCCATAGCCATCTTTGCAGTTTTCTTAAGTTTTACTATCCTTAGGCATACATCAAGTAAACTTGAGCTTAGTACATAACCTTTACAAGACATTCCATCTTTGCTTACGATTATGCCCGATACACACATGGGATTTTTTCATCCTTGGTTTGATAATAGTTAGGACTGCATCCACCTGATTTGAATTATGTATTTATTCTATTAAGCCTATCCCAATCTTAAGCTTGTTCTATCCAGTCCACCTCATTACATCCTATCTATTTCAGCTCCATGAAAATATTATCCTCCCATCTGTGCCTAGGTCTTCCAAATTGCCTCTCCCTACTAGTATAGCATAGGTATAAAGTGTACTATGTACCAAAGGGTAACTATTACCTGTTACTTGAATTAACGACATATTAATATTTACAACTAAATGAATGTACACACTTCATGTGTAAGATGGTTATTTAGTGTATGATAAAAAAATATTATATTGAAAGTTAAATTTGTTAATCTAAACCTATATTATTATATTATAATATAACCTATCCGGGCAAATCATATACACTCTATATTATTTATAATTATGGGATTGTGATGAGATTGGTATTGAAAAGTACCATGCTCCACGTCTTATTAACCATCCGGGCTATCCACTTATTTGCACTAATTGGGTAAGGTGAAAAAAGGTAGAATTTTGAGGAAATGTACCCGCACTAGAGTGGTGTAAGTGTAGGAAGCCATTCAAAAAATTACACAACAATGCACTAGGTCAGGATTCGAACCGTTAGCTACCAATCATCGGCAAACAAAACGGGGATGCCTTCTACATGCCAACAGGTGCTAGTATATTAGATTACATAGGATTATTTAAGTCAAACTAAATAAATATTGATACTTTCAATGGTCTGAACCTTTAAGTTTGGTTTTAAAGTTAAGTGAAACATATTTTTACCTGTCAGTTGTTACAAGACATAGCTAAACATTTACCCTTAACCCCAAAGATCTCTGATACTTGGCCTACTTTATATTAATGATTGTGTAATGTGGTAATAGAATGACTAACCCCAGCAGAATTAATTTCTAGGTGAATTAAAAAAAACAACATATTACACATAGGAGCCATTATTAGCAAGTCATGATGCTGTATGGGCCTTAAGAGACACAGCATGGCACTAAGTGGTATCTACTTGCTACGTCTGACCATGGTGCTCTGTGACGTCATAGCCCAACACGTGGCTATCTACCACACTTGGTTATCTACCACTCTTTGTTACCTACCACACTTGGTTATCTACCACACTTTGATACCCACCCCACTTGTTTATCTAATGATATGTTCTAGACACACTATATTTGGTTATCTACCACTCTTTGTTACCTACCACACTTGGTTATCTACCACACTTTGATACCCACCCCACTTGTTTATCTAATGGTATGTTCTAGACACACTATATTTGGTTATCTACCACTCTTTGTTACCTACCACACTTGGTTATCTACCACTCTTTGTTACCTACCCCACTTGGTTATCTACCACTCTTTGTTACCTACCATACTTGGTTATCTACCACACTTTGAAGCCCATCTCACTTGGTTATCTACTGGTATGTTCTAGACACACTATATTTGGTTATCTACCACATTTGGTTACATACAAAACTTGGGTTATTATCACCTGGTTACCGACCCCACTTGGTTACCTAGCACGCTTGGTTACTTACGTGTATGTTGTAGACACATTACCCGTGGTTACCTACAAAACTTGATTATCTAACACACTTGGTTACCTGCTGGTATGTTTTAGACACCTTACGCTTGGTTACCAACTAGTATGATATATACGTTTAACACTGGGAGATTCGATCAATACATACATATTCACCTGAATTTTAAAGCGCATTAGTGTTAATAATTACTATCATGACAATTATTATTGTGATAATTTAGATTATCTTCAGCTTTAAAATATGTTCAGGTATCTTTATGAAAAGTTTTTATAGCTATATATTAAAATTTAAAACCAAATTAGCACCTAATAAATAGATAATACACGCTAGAATCGTGCATACCGAGTAACGAACAATTTTCCGTATAAAGACGGTAGACTACCACACATAAAAGAAGACTAATAATCGTCTGAGAGCAGTTCATCCACGAATACCGGATATAGAATATTTGTGGACCAAAGAGAAGTGGAGCTATGGGGGGCTCTGCCCCTGGAATAAATCCCCCCAGATATTATTACAAGAGCAGCCATGATTATTGGCCGTTCACATGGTACTTATCAATTTGTACTGAGCTCAGTACCAAATTAAGTACAAATAATGGCTTGTAGTAACAGTATATTATAAACTTTCCACAAAATTTACTAATATATAAAACGAGATTTTAAACAAGGGAAGATAAAATGCACACTTATCCCAAACTTCTCTCAAAGTTTGGCATGCAAACAAATCTACAGTTCCGTTTTTTTATTGTAAAAACCTTATATGACAGTTTTAAATAAAATAGATCTACTTTTATGTGTTAATTAATACGTCAAGTTATGTGATCTTCATTTTTCATTTATTTGAGGTATTTAACGTGCATTTTCTAATACCGACTGATTAAATCAGTACACAAGAATTTATATGAGCTAGAAATAAAGGCAATACCAATTTTTCCGGGAAAGGTATTTCCTCATACCTTCTGGGTTTCTTTAACATGTCACAATCAACAATGGACCAACGACTTTAATTCCCCTCTAAAGGAAATTGTGTTACGGATTTTTATCGCTTAAGAAAGATCCGTTGACCCCGGCTGGGTTTGAACCCACCGAACATCAAGCCCTGAAATGAGTGCTTTACCCCAAGACCACTGAAGTCGATATGCAGTTTTCTGCTGTCACCTTTTGACGGAACAAAGCGAGGTTATGTTTTAACTTGAGAATTTGGCATTCCGTCTGTGCGTCTGTCAATCCGTCTGCCTAAATCTTTGTTCCGCGATAACTATCATATGAGTGGACATTCTTTGAACCTAACCCAAAAATCATATGTACGTACATGATATTCGGATCCTAGAAACAGTTTCAAGATTGCGGCTGTTCAAGGTGATTTTTAATTACGAGCTCATCTCAAGTGATTTGAATTTAAAATTCTAAGCAATCGATCGAGTACCTAGGAGGTATGTTTAAATTTTCAAAGATCTATTACGAGATTTATGTCTTATGCTCGTGGGTTTAGGGATGAGGAAGGCTATATTTTGATGAAGCGTACCCACATATGCGTGGAGGGAGAGTGTAAAACCATTTTGAAATAGCCATCCTCAGTACACCTGACCAAGGTTTGAACCTAGATCTGTCCATCATCTGCAGTATAGTCTACTGCGAGAGTGATGCCTTAGACAATGCGGCCACTGAAGCGGGTATTTCAAGTTTAGATCCTAAGAGAAATCTTAATACTGTGGTAACTATAACAACACGGAATAGTTCTTAAAATGATTTACTTAGCATTTTTTTAAATGAATGAAGTGAGGTCTACTGTTCACATTACTAGTGATTGTTTCTATACCTATAAAAAACCACTAATAGAATAGTAAGCTGCTATCAAATTTTACCACAAATTATGTTTTTATTTTATAGAAGGCTCTTTAAAAAAAAATTGTACCGTAGTGAAAAAGTTGATAGCATCTACAGAAGAAATAAGGTATGAAATTATTCTGGTTACAAAATTAAATTGAATTAATAATTTAGAGCAAAAATATGCGACCCTTACTAACCACTGTTCCCAAACCAATCATGTTTTTAATTTTATATGTTTTACCACTGCGTTTTACTACCCATTAGGGCTATACGCTTATGTATTAATTACACTAAGGGGTTAGTGATGAAGAAGTTTAAATTTAAAGGAAGTGTACCTGCATTTGCATGGATAAAAGGGGGGGGGGAATTTATAAGACCGCCCCTAGTACATTCGACCAGGATCGGAACACGTTCTCCACGTCATCGGCCAGTCTAGTCCACTGCGAGAGTAGCGTCTTAGACCACGCGACCACCGAGACGGGTCTAATCATGCTATCTTATTCGTAAGTTTATTACCAAAGAAGGTTAATATTGTCCAAATAGTATACTTTTTAACTAACAATATCCTTCCTATTACCCTTTTAGCATAATAAAACCTGCATCGATGAACACGCAGACTAAACATCGATCTCGTTGAGTCGAGTTTGTCGGTTAAGGGTCTGGTATCCTGAACTGATGTATTAAGTTTATCTACGATATGGTTTTCCATTATCTCTCTACAAAATTGCAAGTAAGTTTTCTATAAATTCTACCCATCTTATCCATAACGTTATTTTATTTTAATAAAATGAGGATGATCCGGACGGCTAATACGAAACGATGTAAACAAAAAACCTCCAAATGAAAAATTTCAAATACTTCAAAACTTATTTTATTACATCATCTCCAGTCAGAATCATACATGGTAGTGAACTACTAGCTCCCATGGCGTAGTCATGCATGGTAGTGGAGTACTGGCTCCCAATACATAGTCATGCATAGTAGTGACCTACTAGCTCCCAAGGCAAAGTCATGCATGGTAGTGGACTCAAAGCTTTGCCTATGGCTTGAAGAAGTCAGCATAAACCTACTTAATAAATCATTGAATTAATTTAGTTTTAGGAACACGCTGAAAGTTCAATTTCATTATAGTAGGCCTATATTTTACAATTATTATAAATATATATATTTGTTATGAATTATGTATTATTATTAGCACCGCGTCTTACTACCCGTTTAGGTTATACGCACTTACGCTAATGTGTAATGGTAGGGTGATTGTGAGATGAAATGGAGGACCTACAGTTTAACGTGGAATCCGGACCACGGTGGAGGCCTGGCATTCCCCATGTTCACAAGTTGTGATTAATACACGTCTTGTCAGAGGTGAAGGAAGGGTTTGGCAATCAGATAAATCTGTGCCGGGACCGAGTGAACAAAATTATATTCTATGTTTATACTGTAGCAATATTTGATTTATTTTGCTAAAAAAAATGTTTTGCCATAAAAACTGCAAAAACACTGGCTCTTTCTCACATCTCTTTCCATCCCATCTTAGTTTGGAGTAATGTTCCTGTAATTTGCTTCGATAACTGCTTTATTTATTTGAATAAAGTTATTAATTATTATATTTAATTTATTTGTCGCTATTTGATGAAGTTCAACCCATCTTAGATTGTGTGGAAATGTAACTTACATTCTGTTCTTTCAGAAAATTCAAATATTAGAATTGTAAAATAAATGTAAGAAGTTGAGTTCATTTTACCAAGGCATACCGGCAATAATAAAGCACACTGCTGAAGCATTGGTAAAGGTTTTTACCGTTGGACACGTTCAGTAGAAAGAATGTCAGCAGATTTCATCTACAAATAAAGATGTTCCAATTTTACAATATATCAAGCATACGTTCTTTCTTAATCTTATCAAGCTAGTTTTGGTTTTAAGAATTTGTCAAAACACATAGCAAAACATTCTTTAAAAATTTCAAAAATGATAGACCCAATATAGACCATTAAGTTCACATAAAGTTTCATAGTGTTAATAATAATAGTAATAAAACCCGATTCATTGGTCTAATTGCTTAAGGCGTCACTCTCACAATATACTGGAGTGCCGATGATTAGGAGACCGGGGCTAGAATCCCGGTTAGGTGTATTTAGGGCACTTTTCCCTGTATGTTTTTTTATACTCTCCCCCACGAAAATATGGGTACACTTCCCCTAAATTAAATATTCCTCATCCAACGCTTTAGCCTGATTTTTAGATGCATACAGCCCAAACAGGTAATAAGCAGCATTTGGTGTTGAGAATAAAATTTAATAAAATAATAAAACAAGTGAGCTTGGTATTTATTCTAAACCCAGACACTATGCAACCTGCTTTAACCGCAAAGCATGGCTCCATTCCCAAATCTCTTCTCTCCTTTCCCCTCTCCACAATTTATTCGAGAAAATCACTTCTCGATTCAAGTGGCACTTATGTACAAGTTCACAAGCAAATAACCAAATGGGTTGTAACTGAAAAAAATAGAAAAAAGAAAACGAAAAGCATGCAACCAAATGAAAGTAAGGACGGTAACGGAAGAAGAAAGGTTCCAGAGAAAGTATATTGCATAATAGGTTATGCAACCAGTAAGAGCTCTTGAAAATTCCGAACTGAGAGAGGTCTTTTTTAATAGGACGGACAAGTTGATCTTACGTAGTGAGTTGTTGAATCATCGGATTCAGTTACGAACATCTTTCAGTTTGAATGGCAAACATCTTCTCTTTATGTCGGTTGACCTTCGGTATTTTAATATATTTGTACATAGAAAAGAAAATCCATGAGCATTTTTTTGTAATAAGTAAGAAAAATTTAAAAGACGTGTAGCATAAAAGTATTCGTAAATTGAAATATTACCCTTGAACAAGGGACTTGAACCCGGTACCCTTGGCTTAGCGAGTTATATTCGCGTATTCAGGTGTGATTTTTAAAATTTAAGAATACACTTGATACGGATACTTAGATCATTTCCGATATTCTAAGCTTCGTTTGTTCTCTGAAATTAACTCACTTGTTTTATTATTTAATTACTTTCTTTTAGCACTGACTCTTACTACCCGTTCGGGCTATATACTTATGCACTGATTACTCTAAAATGTTTGGGATAAAGAAGGTGGCATTTAGAGAGTGTACCCGCATTTGGTAAGAAAGGGTGTGAAAAGTTGTTTAGGTAAAAATACCCTCAGTTCACCCGACCGAGATTCGCGCCCCAATCTCCCCGTCATCGGTAGTCCTTTCTATTGTGGGAATGACACTTTAAACCATTCAACCAGAAGAGAGTTTTATTACTATTTTTATTATAATAATCAATATATATATATATATTCTACTTTAACATGGTCTAAAATTTAATACCCATCCGTTGATTAGATATTAATAACAACTATTGAGTCTTATCATTTTTGAAATTTACAAATAATGTATTTTTATATGCTGTAACAAATTCTTAAAAACAAAATTAGCCTGATACAATTAAGAAAGAACCTAAGCTTAATTTATCGTAAAATTTGAACATCTAAATTTGTAAATAATATCTGTGGTCGCATTCTCATGAACATATCCAAATGTAAAACCTTTCCTAGCATTGTACTATCTCAAAATCTCCCTAATTCACAAGTTTTGCATTACGTTCCAGCGTAGTTCCTCTAGGTGTCCTCTATTTTACCAGTGTATTAGGAAACTAGCTATTAAGTAAGTAAGTAAAGATAATTTCTTAATCTATTACTAAAATATTTTGTTTACATGTTGTCTGTTACGGAATAGGAAAAAACGTAAATATATTATCATGAATGATTACTATTTGAAAATTATCTGAAGCTATACCTTGATTTACTTACTAACTTACATATGTATCAAGCTTTTTTAAAATACAGACATTTTCTTTGTATTGATAACATTTTAAGCTATAGGTCCCACGCTATATTCTCAGCGCGGCAAAAAAAAAGATCATTGAAATTTGGCTATCGCCTTTTACAGTGATAAATTATCGGTCGCAACCCGCTTCAGTGGCCGCATAGTCTAAGGTGCTTCACTTACAATCGACTAGACTGCAGATGAAGAGGAAATCGAGGTTAGAATATCGTTACGGTGTAATGATGGGTGTTTATCCTAGATGTTTTTCCACTCTACCTCCACAAAAATGCGGGTGTACTTCCTCTAAATATAACCTTCCTAACCCTTAAAATCCCTAGCGTAATAATCACGTATATGAGTACAACCCGAATGGGTAGTAAGACGTGTTGCTAAAAATAACTAGTGGCCATGGGTTTAATGTTGTGTCCGTTTTTGGCTTAAGTTAATTTGTAAGTCATGTGTGGATGTAGTCAGTTGGTTAGAAAAGAGCACGTTAAATCCTTATATTAAGTAAATAAAGATGATAACATTTCACTATACTTATTATGAGTGTTATTAATAGGTATTGTCAATATCTACCGAAATTGACAGCTGCAGATCACGTGACTTGACATATCAATACGTGAAAGTTTATTTCGTAACTTTTTCTCTATGTCATATATATCCATTCGTAATAAATTTCGGATGTAGTAAAGTAGCCTGTGTTCACTGTCGGACCAAGGACATGAGGTGACATTGAACACGTACACATCCCAAACCAATGGGTTCTTCCAAGAGCCAATCAGTGTGTTTTTATAGATTCCGTTTAAGACCCACAATTTAATATTGACATTAATCCGTAAATTAAAACAAAATATCAAGCAATCTATGTAACCTTGAATAATTACTCAAGTCAGCTCAATTTACCGTTGTTTTTCCCCAGAATGAGTCTTAAGCAGGTTATGTCGTAATTAGAGTGGTTCTCGTTTTATCAGCCAAAGTTTGAATCACTTCATAGCTTTATAACTGAGAATTTCATAGGGACGAAAGGTAATTAAGAATACACACAAATAATAGTGTATATCCTATAGGCCACACCCAATATAGTGTACACTTCCGTAATCACACACAATTTACCTTATGCTTGGGTAATAAGTCACGTGTAATCAAACTTATTCCTTGGTAATAGGTCACACAATTTACTTTATGCATGGGTAATAGGTGACACACAATTGACCTTATGCATAGGTAATAGGGCTTATAAAATCAAACTTACCCTTTAGTAGTAGGTCACACACAATTTAACTTATGTATGAGTTATAGGTCACACACAATTGACCTTATGCATGGGTAATAGGTCCCATACAATCGACCTTATTCCTTGGTAATAGGTCACACAATTAACTTTATGCATGGGTAGTAGGTCACACACAATTGACCTTATTCCTGGGTATTAAGTCACACACAAACCTCAAGCTCATGGTTGAGATACAAGCTGAGTGGACACAAAATTTTACCATTCTGACTACTTTTGATTAAAACACTTTTAAAGTTTTCCTAAAACTATAGAATTTAAGACAATTAGGCTAACTAGTCCAAGGGGACAGGATATTGTTGTAATTCTTGATAAATTGTGCCATTTTTTTGTTTGAAAGTCAACCTTTGGACTAAAGACGCTCGAGTGACCCAAAATGGTACTAGTAGCTCCTTGCTGGCTTGTTCCTGAGATCTAGTGTAGCTCATGTGTGCTCATAAAGCAGCACTCCCTTGACCCGCATTGGTGGTAGCATGGTCTAGCACGTCACTATCGTGTTAGAATATTCTTCTAGGGACATGAAGAGAGGAGTTACATTCCCGGTAGGGTTTATTGATAGTGTTTTTTTTCTAAATGGTTTCTCACCCTTCCTCAACACAAATGCATTATATTTCCTCTATAATCTTACCTCCCTAATCCTTCATTTTTTATGCCACGTCTTACTATCTATTCGGGTTGTATGCAGATTTAATAATTACGCTATTGTGTTAGGGATGAGGAAGGTTTAATTTAGAGGAAGTAAACCCACATTTACGTGGAGGGAGGGTGGAAAACTATTTAGTAAAAAGTACCCCCAGTTTACCCGACCGAGATTCGAGCCTCAATCTCCCCGTTCTCGGCAGTCTATCTGAACACAAAACTAGCGCGTTAGACAATCACGCCACGGAGGTGTTTTATTGAAATATGAATAAAATATTTGTTCACATTTATAAGTAAATCCAAAAATAGCATAATATTTTTGTAGCAAAATCTTGAATGTTTACAAAGTTGTCAGAATCAAGAGTGTTGTTAATTGTGCATTTTTTTTTAGCGACGCTGTGATTTTCTTAGATTTGGATTACACTGAATATATATCATCCCAAGTTGAAGGTAACTCGTTGATTTTTTATTTGTGTTGAATAGAAATGCTATGTATTCCATAAGAATATATAATTTTAATAAAAGCATTTTTAGCACTTTTTTCCGTAGATAGATAGTCATAGCTTGTGGGCGACATAAAAATACGTGACTAACTGCATGTGTCCCGCGGGCCGTAATTTGACCGGGGATGTCTTATACCATTCGACTGCCGAAGCAGGTCTCATTCTTATGCAATTAGCGTAATTAATGAGTACTTATAACTTGAGCGGATACCAAGACGTGGTTTAAAAATATGACCCCAGTGACTCTATCTAATACTGTTAGATAAAATAGTTTTTACACGTGGCTATGTGATAAAAGATACTTTAAATACATATTTGGAGGTAACTAATAGAGTGTGATCACCGGAAGTTAAAATATTTTTCGATAGTGTCATATTATAAAAGGGTAAGCTTTATTGTTTGGTGGTAGATATTTGAGGATATGTTTGATCACGGAAGTTTTAATAATTTGATTTAAGTATTTGAGGTTATGTGAGAAAACGGTAAGTTTGAATGCCTGGCAGTAGACATTTGAATAGTTTGCGCTAAGTGGTTAAGGATATGCGTGAATATGAAAAGTTTGAATCTTTGGGGTTGATCTTTAAAATTATAAGGTTTAAAAGTTTGCATGTTTTGGGGTGAGTATTTTAGGTTTTGTTCAAGCGTGGTAGAATTGAATGTTTGGACGTTAATTGTTTAAGGTTATGTATGAAGAGATTTACCTACCTAGACCAGAATGGAATGGGCCAGTTTCATAGTAGGACCAGTTTCATAGTCAAATTTAGTACGCCTCAAGTCCGGCGTTATACTAAATTCAAGACGACACGTACCTAAAGTCGAATGGAATGGGCCAGTTTCCTATGCGAGAACGGCCCATTCCATTCGAGTTTAGGTAGGTGTCGTCATGTACTTAGTGTAGCGCCACTCTTGAGGCGTACTAAATTTGACTATGAAACTGGCCCTTAGACCTATCACGCCTCAAGTGCGGAGCTATACTAAATACAAGACGACACCTAACTGGACGAGAATTGAAAGGGCCAGTCCTATATGCAAAACTGGCCAATTCCATTTGAGTTTAGGTAGGTGTTGTCTTGTATTTAGTACAGTGGCGTACTAAGGCTGACTATGAATCTAGCCCTAAGGGCCACTATGCACTAGGCGACCAGATCGCCCGCGTTCAGTGAGAATGCTTCTGGTTAATGGAACAACGCACACCAGTCAGTCGCGGCGGCCAGGTGGTGGCAACGACCGGATGTTTACATATGATTAAATGGCAGATAGTGGTTCTGGCAGTTGAAACCAGAGTGGCCAGTCATCTTTAAACATCACTCGTTGCTTATCAGTGTAGTTTTTGGGGTTAACGTGGTTTTCAAACATACAATAATATTTTTTCTTTCAATATGAAAATGTATAGATATCCTTGTGTAGTTAAATTGTTTCTCCAAATTTTGTTTGAGCACCGCGTCTTACTACCCGTTCGGTCTATTAGTTTTTCTTCATATCTCCTTAGATCATGATAAAATAGTGTAAATAACCCCTTCTCATCGCACGTTTGTAACGTAGAATGCACTCAGAATCTCTTCTTCTGTTTCGCCGCTTTTTCAATAAGTACCAAAATGTTGCTACTTGCTCCGCGTTAATTTTGTTGAATGAGAGAGAAAAAAAGAAGAAGGAAAAATGGTTGAATTGGCAAGGTCACTACACATGGCCGCGGCGACGACAGGTCGCGTGACCAGGTCAACTAGTGTGCGAGGGCCTCTTAGGCCCGGTGCACACATCCGTGTTTTTAGCGTGCGGTGTTATTGCTGCGGTGCCGTAGCGAGACTGGACAAATCAATACACGCACTGCGGGTAAATGACGCATGGTACTCATTCTGCCACCATCTGAGATGAATATATTTCGGAGAAAAACTGTAATTTTGGCTTATCTTGTATACAATCCGATTAATAAAAATAAGAGAAAATGGCTAGGTTAATTTTTTCTTGAAATAAGGTACTGAGAGACCAGAGCTGCGTGTACTGTTGGGAACTGCGGGTTAATATGCACGCAAGATGGACGTACGTTACCGCAACGTCACTGGAGGTATGTGCACACTGCTCCATCTATTTTATAGTATCCCAAACCAAAATTCCGGCACCACATGTTAAAAAAACGGATGTGTGCACCGGGCCTTAGTGTTAAATATTTTAGTACTTATGTAAGCGTGGAAAAGGATCATGTTTAACTGTAATTGTTAAAAGCTATTAGGGAGTTAGAGAAATCTAAGAGCATTTGTAAATATGCTAAATAATTTATTCTGGCCCAGACATGTTTCTTTATCAATTTTATTTTGCTATATATGTGCTGCAAAACCTAAATCGATAGGTAGTAAATTCTTCATTAAATAAGTAGACACAAACCCTTTTCATGTGATTAAAAACTACATAGAAATGTGTATGTGATAATATTCAAATTTTAAGAACGTATTGATGTTAAATATAGTTATCAAGCATTCATTAAACAATTAAATACTAAACATAGTGTATATAAACTACATGACTGAATTGCAAGTTATTAAAAATATTCTCGTGCCTTTGAAGCTAGTCAAGAAACTCGATTAGGAATATGCTCAGACTAAACGGTTTGCCAGAATTCTATTATTTCTCTCTTAATTGGCTATCAAATAGATAGTTATTTCAATCTTAATAGGTTATTCAGTAGCTCATTAGCTCTCTCTTAATATGATATCCAGTAATTAATTCATTCCATCATCATAGGCTATCAAGCAATTCATTCGTTTCATTTTAATAGGTTATGCACTAGCGAGAAAGTTTTATTAATCCCGCCGCGTCTTTACTTGGACTGTACACATTTTTATTACACTAATGGGGAAGGGATGAGAAAGATAGAATTTACATAAAGTGTATCCGCGTTTTTGTAAAGGCAAAATTAGAAATAATTTATCTAAAACCATCTTTTGTACAATTGACGGAAGGAAGATCGAACCACAATCTTCCCGTCACTGGCAAATTAGACTGTATGAACTTGACATTTATTCCACGTGCCCACCGATGCGGGTATTTTCTTCTTAATAGGTTATCCAGTAGCTCAATAGTTCCCCCTCAACATATATTCAAGTTTCACATTATTTACTTCCTAATGACACGCCATTAGCTCGTTAGTTCCTTCCTATAAGCCCTCCAGTAGCTCGTTAGTTCCTTCTTAATATGTTATCCATTAGTTCGTTAGTTCCTTCTTAATAGGTTATCCATTAGCTCGTTAGTTCCTTCCTATAAGACCTCCAGTTGTCTTACTACCCGTTCTTTAGTTCTTTCTTATAGATACTCTAGTAACGCTTTAGTTCTTTTTATAGGCACTCTAGTAGATTGTTAGCACTTTTTATAAGCACTCCAGTAGTTCATTAGTTCTTTCTTAAAGGGCACTCCAGTAGTTCGTTATTTATTTATTTATTATAGACACTTTAGTCGCTCGTTAGTTCCTCCTTAATAGGTTATTCAGTAGCTTGTTAGTTCCTTCCAAATATTTATTTAATGTACGTGCTAGGCACTCCAGTATCTCATTAGTTCGTTCAAAAACCACTCCAATAGTTCTTTAATTCTTTATTATAGACACTCTAGTAACTGGTTAGTTCTTTTTATAGGCCCTCTAGTAGCGCGTTAGTTCTTTTAATGGACACTTTAGTAGCTCGCTAATTCCTTCTTTAATCATATCTGTAGCTCAATAGTACAACATTTATCAAGAGTGTTTGATTAATATGTTTTGATTATACACAAATATCTAGTCCTCAACATTTCAAGTTTGGGAAACCTATTTTTTTCCCAAGAAATGCATAACTATATTTAAAGATCTGTGAAGCCTCGCAAGAAAAAAACCCACATCAACAGTTATATTCTTGTTTTTTTTTATTGTGTCTGCTCGTTATGTTATTTTGAATGTGCACTTGAAAACCTCGTGCCACTGAATTATGACACCTGGTATACAAAGGTCAGCCAGTGGTCCGTGATACGTGAGTGGAATGAAGTCAAGGCATGTCTTATTCACAGAATACTTACGATAGTCAAGATTTCTGTACATACGAAATTTCCTTTTCTAGGCTTACGGAATGTGAATCAAACATATATGTGGAATTTCCATTTGAACATTATTTCATTGAAATCGTATTTCTTTTTAATTTGACCGGTTTAACCCCTTCACATTTTATGCACCTCCCACCCCCCTCCCCCTCACCCCACCTCCCTTGTCCGGTTAGATGCCTTGCCTTGTCCCACTCAGTTTAGAGGACTACCACTTTTATTTCTTTGAAACGAAACTTAACTTGTTATGTTATATTATTTTGTACCTCAAGGATTACCTGGGTTATGTTGATCATATGAGAGCAGTACTAGGTGTGCCTTTTAAAGAGGCTGCTCTAGGTATGCCTTTTAACGGGGTTGTTCAAGGTACGCGTTATAACGAGCTGCTATAGCTGTACGTTTTAATGGAGCTTAAAAGTAGTGTATGTTATACTAGGGTCACACTAAGGCTACGAGTAAATGTAGCTGTACAGTGTTTACAGGTTAATGTTGTTGAACAATGTTTACAGGTTAATGTGGCTGCACTATGGCTATGGGTTAATGATTCTGAACAATGTTCACAGAGTTAATGTGGCTGCATTATGGCTACGGGTTAATGTTGTTGAACAATGTTTACAGGTTAATGTGGCTGCACTATGGCTATGGGTTAATGATTCTGAACAATGTTTACAGGTTAATGTGGCTGCATTATGGCTACGGGTTAATGTTGTTGAACAATGTTTACAGGTTAATGTGGATGCACTATGGCTACGGGTTAATGATTCTGAACAATGTTTACAGGTTAATGTGGCTGCACTATGGCTACGGGTTAATGATTCTGAACAATTTTCACAGGTTAATGTGGCTGCACTATGGCTACAGGTTAATGAGGCTGAACAATGTTTACAGTTTAATATGGCTGCACAATGTTTACGGGTTAATCATTCTGAACAATGTTTACAGGCCAATGTGGAAGAACTTTGGCTACGGGTTGGTAGGAATTCACTTGCATAGTAAAAAACAGTTTTTTTTAGCAGGTTACTGGGAAAGTTGAATTTAATTATCTTTGTTTGGACACACATCATACTCACGTGGCTAACCATGCTCCAGTTGAATTGCATTTATTTACTGTGCCAACAATCATGTTTGTTCTAAACGTCATCTTTTATATCACAAATATGGTGTTGAGTTGGCAGTGAATGGCGGGGAATTCTGATAGGAAAAACAACCGGTTTGGGAAATTAATTAAATGGCACAAATACATGAGACTCGCTGGCTTCATAACTGGAACATATACAAAATTGTTATTGTTAAAACAAATAAATGGTATGACAATCATACATAATTTCTTATACATTGTATTTATTTAAGCACGAAACAAATAAAAATAAAAAGAGTTTCCGCAAACTACCATTAGTTAGGTTATCCTCAGAAAACCAACATAACATCTTATTCACAATAAACACTCCTCACATATGAATTTTAAACAAATTGTTAAACCAGTCAGACAGCCCTCAAATTATTTTTGCTTTTAAAAATAAAAATATTTTAATTTTTATCATGAAAAACAACCATTTTAAACTAATAATTGTTAAAATCCAATTTCAAAAATATTTAATTTTTCTAAAATCTTTAATCAGTAAACTACCCTTTTTTTCTTTTTACAAAATCAACCCACAATATTAACTTGTTTATCAATTAAAATAGTTTGCAAATACTAATTTTAAACAAAATTGTTTGAGTTATTTTCAAAAATTCCAAATGTTTCAAAAATCAGACATTAGTGAACTAGTGTTAAATTATTTTTTTAGTTAAAAATAAACAAATACAATGATATTTAATTTATAAATGTGACAGATACCCATTTTGAACCAAATCGCAATTTTTAAACTATGCCCATTAAGAAAAATCATCCATCAGTAAACTACTTTTAAACGAATCTTTTCCCGATAAAAGAGTACACAGTTTTATTTTTCTTATCAAACATTACCCAAATATCTGTTTTAAACAAAATACTTAAATCCATTTTCGATATATTTATAATTTTCGAAAACCTCTTATCATTATACTGTACTATATTGAATTTTTACCATAAAACCAAGTATATAATAACAATACCTACCACGTCGTCTTACTACCCGTTCGGGTTATACGCTTAACTAATAATTACGCTAATGGGTTAGGAATTGGGAAGGTTGAATATAGAGGAAGTGAACCCGCATTTGAGGGGAGGGAGAGTGTAAACCATTTAGGAAAAACCACCCCTATTCACCCGAGCGCGATTCGAACCTCAAGCTCCCCGTCCTCAGCAGTCTAGCTCAACATGAAACTAGCTAACAACGCCACCGAGGTGGGTCAAGTATATAGTGTTATTTGCAAGGTCAAACATTTCCTACATATGGTAGGGTGGGGCTATTTGGATCAAGGGGCTATTTGAATCAAAATAAGGATTCAAGCTACTGCGCAGCTATTCCGCAAATATTTTTTGGTGTTTTAGTTATTCCAATATATTGAATGAACTACTGGTTGTAAAGTAGTGTAAAAAATTATAATTTTTAAAAGTTTAAATAGCTGAAAATATATTTTACGAGATCAATCGAAGTGAGATTGACATACATTTCCTAGTGATGTAAATAATTGTATTTGCGTTGTAAGGTCTCACCCTACTATAGTTGTTGATTTCAAAGTATTTTTTTTAACCTATAGCTTAGTCATCTGGTCTCATCACCAAGAAGTTCGAGCGTATTCTATTGGAAAACAATAGAGTTATTTTATATTGAAAAATAGTTTGCTTCCGGGGCTATTTGAATCCCTTTTTAAGGGGCTACTTGCATCATTATTTTCTTAAGTTTTTATTTATTTTTAGAATATACAATTGATTATTTATCGCTTTCTGATAATTCGTAGAGCGAGTCTATGGGCTGTCATATTACTATCGTTGTTGGATTTGAAAATAAAAACTTTTTAATTAAATTTTAAAAACAAACTAAACATATTAACTATTACACATGATTTCTCACTAATACGGAAATCTTGAAGAATAGCTGTAGTTTGTTTGGAATGGTATTTCTCTCTCGTTTAAAATACTCAGATGTACTATAGTTGTAAATTGTAGTTTGGACAGCCCTGTTAAACACCGACCAAACTGAAATTTGAATCTCAATGGGGTTAATCCTAGTATATTAACATCTCAACCATTTTTACAGTATTTAAATACAATATAACCTAAACTTGTATAATTATTTAAGTTAATTGAGTGTTTTGATTTAGTTTTAAAATATGTTTTAAGATGGTTCTAGAATAAAAAAATATACCAACAATGGTCCAAATAGGGAATGACCCAGGCCCTAAATAATACGATTAACAAAAACTGGAGTATCAGAGCAGCTGCATCATATTACAAGGTACTGTTCAGTACATTGCAAAGAAGAGTTCGGGCAGATAGACTATTTAAAACCACTGATGGGCACCACCAAGATAACCCAATTATATACAAAAGTCAATAGGCTATCCTACAGTCCTATCTTTCGAGCAGGAGAGAGTCCTAGTACAGTAGCCCCATGGCTTCTTTGGTGCTGAGTGACAGCTCACGGCTTTGAAAAGTTACCCGACCAAATTATGTTTCCCTACGCCAAACCATATGATCTGCAAAAACATGTGTTTAGCATCTGTCACTTCTGACAGTCAAAATTTAGGTACATACCTAAATGTTGACTGTCAGAAGTCAGTTGTGAACTATCAGTCAGCACCAAAGAAGTCATGGGGCTACTGTAGAAAGATTAAAAGTTCCTTGTAATCGTGGTTTTGATCACTTATCGGAAGTGTGCGTAAAGCTGCGTTCCAGTTTGCTAAGCCCCTTAACATCAAGCCCCTTTGGAATGATTATGCCAAAATTGCAGGCAAGGATTGGTTTATTTCTTTCATGAAACAACATAAATATATCTCCCTAAGAAAGCCAGAAAGTTTGTCAAAATCTCGCACTGAAAGAATGAATATAAATGCAGTAGAAGAATTTTTACTAATTACAAAATGATCTCACAGTTGATCTTGGAATCCATTTTCATCCACAATCTGTTTACAACACGGATGAAACTGATTTTCCAAATAAGAACAACCCTTCTAAAATAGTAGCAGAAAAGGGGAAGAGAGAGGTAGTTTAATTAACAAGCTTAGATAGAGGTGAAAACGTGACCGTTGTAGCATGCTGCAGCGCTAGTGGGGTTTTTATACCTCCAGTCGTGATTTTCAAGGGAAAAAGGATGAAAGAGGAATTTATCATTGGAATGCTATCGGGATCATTAGTAATAATGTCAGAGAGTGGGTACATGAATGAAGACTTGTTCCTAAAATTGCTGCAACATTTTCAAAAACAATGATCTTCTGGTAAATGCCTGCTTATTTTAGATGGCCACTCATCACACCCCTCTCTTCGGTGTCTTGAGTTCTGTTTGCATAAAGAAATAGAGCTATTGTGCCTTCCACCTAACACTAGGAACGTTCTGCAGCCTCTTGATAAGTAATTTCTTAAACCCCTAAAAATGTTTGATCATCAAGAAACTAATTCATTCATTCACAACAACCCAAATAGCTCAATCACCGAATTAACCTTCGGCAGACTGCTAAATGCTGCTTGGATCAAAGGAGCAACTGTTGGGAATGCGGTCAAAGGTTTTGAATGTACAGGAATATTCCCTAATAATTGCGATAAAGTGCCCGAAGAAAAATTTCTTACTTCACACACCTTTGCAGATAGGCCTATAAGAGAACGGGAAAATCCATGTGACACTGTAGGACTATCAACTAGACAGCAAACATCTACAATTGCTTTTTCTCAAGTCTTACCAACACCGGTCAAAACTTCACACACACTCACACACATACAAACAAAAGAGGACAAAACAAAGAGCCTACCGTCCAACACCACAAGAAAATGTTGATAAAATAAGATCGAAAAGAGCTTTACCATTCGAAAAAGAAACTAATACTGTTATGACCTTGAAATACCGAGTCTCTAAAAAGCCTAAAAGACGTATTTTATCTGAGTTGGACACACCCAGCAACTCAGATGAAGACTATAATGTCGATCATATTTTTGACAATGAAGAAGAAGAAGAAAATGAACAATGTGGTTTTTGTAAAGTTACTTATCTTGATATATATTCAAGTGGAAAAGGAAACTGGATTCGGTGTCAAACCTGAAAATCGTGGTTTCATGAAGTATGTGTCGGGGCCTTTGGAAAAAAAACAGTTTAAGTGTGGAAAATGCATATAAACATTTTATTTGCATCCAGTAGTATACACTTTTAATAATAAAAAAAAATTAAACTGGCTATATTTATGGTAAAATATAAAAATAAATGTGTGATTCAAATAACCCCATCCCTGATCCAAAGAGCCCCACGTTTTTACTAAAATGTTATTTCCTCTTGATAATGTTCTTTTTTAATTATGTCTTAATTTATTACTAGGTATTTTTAAGAAGATATGAATAAAGATATAAATAGCTGTTAAAGAATTTTGCAACCATATTATAGGTGAGAACTTAAATTAAAGTTGAAATGACCCAAATAGCCCCACCCTACCACATCAATTTTAAAAGAAATTGTTGGAACCATTTTCATAAAAGGTGTTATTCAAAGAAATAACTCATTAGTAAACTACCCTTAATTTGAGGGCTACGGTCAAAATAAAAGAAATATAATCTTGAGGTATAACCCTATACAAACTAAATATCAATAGTTGAAAAAAACAAAACATCAAACCAACTGAGATCCAGAGCCAGGGACAGACAAATCAGAATAGTAAAATCCACTATTTTGTGTTCGAGATAAAATAAAAAAAAAGCAAGAGTTCATGATAATCTCAAGATAATGTAACTCTCCCGTAACGGGCCCCCCGTTTGGACGCCAATTTGTAATGTTACTAATTAGCTGGTTCCACGTTGGGCCGCTAATTGTTATGCCACTATGTTTCGAAGTCTATTGCTATGGGTCCACGTTGTGTGCCTATTGTTATCTTACGTAATAGTTATTATTATTCCCCGACATTGGGCTTAACTTTTTGTGATAGAAATAAATAACGTAAGATAAAGTTGATATTAGTTCATTCAATGATAGTAACATTGATACTTTGATAGAAAAATGACTATGTTGCACGAGCTCCGAGCACACGTCCGTCCGTGACAATGACTGACACCACATTGAGCTCCGAGATTGCACCATCCGTGATATATCTCAGTCCAATAGAACTTACTAGAATGTTTAGTTCGCGAAAACGTATAGAAGGATACAGAATGGGCTAGAACCGGACATTGCCTCAAATTGAACATCTACACTATTCTGGGTTGTTCGAGAGCAGGAAGTTAAGTTTTAAAAGACTTTTACATTGCAGTTTTGACTCAACTTTACGTCACACACTGAAGTTAATTACAGTAGCTGATGCCTCCTAACTTCAGGGCGTGAACTTAAAAACA
This sequence comes from Timema poppense, assembly GCA_902141375.1. NCBI lineage: Eukaryota > Metazoa > Arthropoda > Insecta > Phasmatodea > Timematidae > Timema > Timema poppense. Next base: position 54,668 of record CABFOV010003679.1, read on the forward strand.
AGAAATAACTAGTAATTTCCTTGTCAGAATCTGGTAACTATCATATCTGAATAATTTAGAAGAAGACTTGTTTTAAGCGCTAAGTAATAAAATATAAAATTCAATAAAAATAATATATATATAATTAAGAGAAGAATATTGTCAAAACTTTCAAATATTCTTTAGGGTCAAATCAGGGACATTACAATAACATTTTTCACGATTATAATACTTTCTTTTGACATGAGAAAATAAAAACTGACAATTTGTCTCTCCAAGTATCCTTGATCCACGTCATAGTATCCGACCGATCCATACGTAGATTAAAAACTATTTTGTAAAGATTGAGGATGTTAGCATTTTATAGAAAATGTGACCACATTTGCGAGCAGGGGGCATTTAGGTGAGTAACCCTCAGTAGGTCTACAACTTGCCGGGATTCAATAAATGACCTACACACCACTGGCAAACCAGACCATACGCAATTTATTCCGGGATTATGATCCAATAACGTTAACTTAACGTTCACATAATGTAATGGTTCTGATCATGTTTTTAAATTGAAGCCATCCACTTCAGTGGCCGCCTGGTCTACAAGGTCAATCTCTAAATAGACTAGACTGCCGTAGACGAGGAGATTAGGGTTTGAATATCGATTTGATGCACCTGAGGATGGCTTTTCATAAATGGCAAATGCGAGAAACTTCCTCTAAATTCAAACTCATTCCTTACATATTAGCGTAATTAGTACATCTGGGTATGGCCAAAACGGTTGGTAATATGTGGCACTAAAAAAATAATTAAAATTATATTAGAAAAAATGACATAATGTTTGATGGTCTATTTTATCATTATAACACAAAATTTTTAACAGATATCTTATTTAGAATATTTTCTTGTCTTTAATGTATTAACTAACTCTCTGGCCTAAAATAACTCGAAAGTTCATGGCAAACAGAATGCAAACCCCCAACTCGAACCATATCCGGAGACACCTCCATCCAATCCATAACCTAAACACCACTTCCTTTAAATGAATTTTCCCATTATGCTCTCATTGAAATATTGATATATTAAGAAGTATTTTATCTTCAGGTTTCTCTACTTAAATGTTGTGTATACACCTGTCATGACCCAAACGCACCGCGGGACCATCACACCCCAACCTACGCGTCTTAATTATACTTAATATATTGGAGGATACAGAATAATGAATAAAATAGTTTAAGCGTGGTTTACACGATGCGAGCTACTGGCTAGTCAGTAAGACAGTAGCTGGCCTTCTAAGTAGGTGGACAGTTATTAGGCTTTTCTTCACTGACCCCTGCTACTCTCACGTTGTGACCTATTGGCTAGTCAATATCACAGTAGCTGACCACCTAAGTTGGTGGACAGTTGTTAGGCTTTTCTCTACTGATCTCTGCTATTCACAAGTTGCGAGCTACTGGCTAGCCATTAAGACAGTAGCTGGCCTTCTAACTGGGTAGAAAGTTATTGGGCTTTTCTCCACTGACTCCTGCTATTCACACGTTGCGACGTACTGGCTAGCCAGTAAGAGAGTCGCTGGCCTTCTAGGTGAGTGGACAGTTGTACCGTGGATAGAGACTAGCCCAGCACCAACAACGTCTGTGTACTCACCATTCAACAGTCAAGCTGGGGTCTCGTACAAATGCTACGGTCACGCCACGGAACTACCCTGTTCATTCTCACTGCAATAGACTCTGTTTGGGAACTCAAAGCTTAAGTCAAATATTTGGCTGACTCAAACTATCCATTTGAAGAGCGCATGCGCGAGGTGGCCGGTCTAAGTGGTCCCCTGTGCGTCGATTGCCCGTGGTCACCCCCACCCCCTTTGCTGTGTGTCTCAACGGCGCTGTGTGCAGACGACATGGAAGACATAAGCTATTGTGATTGGCTATTCATGACCGCATTATGAAGTCATTCTTTCCCCCCATGTTTCCCCCCTGCTGAGCAGAACTAGATATAAGCATATGTTTAGCAATGTACGGCACTCTTTGATGCCATATAGAAGTAGGGCACACTTGGGCACTATGTAGAGCCTCAGGATATTTATTATGTAAGTTATTGTAAAAGAATAGATTTGATCTTTGGCCACGAGCTAGTAGTTTTCAGGCTAGGGTTCAAATCTTGGTGAAGAGTAATGTAAGTTGTTATATATTTTGGCCATGAGCTAGTAGTTTTCAGGCTAGGGTTCAATTCTTGGTATTAATAAGATACATTGTTATATATTTTGATCTTTGTCCATGAGCTAGTAGTTTTCAAGCTAGGGTTCAATTCTTGATATTAATAAGGTAAATTGTTATATATTTTGACCTTTGGCCATGAGCTAGTATTTTCCAGGCTAGGGTTGTAAAAATGGTTAAGCGTAGCCGTCTGCCCGGAGCTATAATTATCTGATTATTAGTTGTGTTAGCGGTCATATGACGATAACTGAGGGTCGTTTTGTTTACCTTCTTGTAGGTCGTATTGTAAATGGGTTTATTTATTGTATCATCGGCCAGATGAAGTTAGTTCAATGTTACTATGTTTATTATGTTAACTGACAGATTAGAAGCTAATTTAGTTATGATGTGAGTTCACTGTTGTCTTTATTTCTTTGTAGGTGTATTTGCTATCTAGTACGACATAGTAGATACGTATTTACGTATTGCGTTAGCTGACAGATGTGTTGTACCTTTGGGTACTATGAGTAGCAAGATGTTTCGAGTATTTTTCTTGCGTAGGCTTTGAGCCGCGGCAATTATAATTATAGAACTCTCCTTTTTGAAACTGTTTACTATTATTATAGAACTTCCGTATTATTTCTTTAAATGTATGGAACATAGTGTTGTCAGACACGATGGAGAATCAATATTGTATTTAAGTCTATCAGACCAAATTGTATATTATTTTCTGGTTTAACATCTATGGTAATAAACTGCCTTTGGGCCATATAAGTAATTTTCGCTTAGTTATTGCCTTTACCCAGGCATCATCTTAGTAATTTCCTTTAGGCTTATCTATAATTATGTTGGTGAGACAAGGGTCGGAAGGGCATGAAGAGAAAAGATCAATAAAGGTCCCGGGTGATTTACTTGTCTTTATATTGTGTTTAACAACTCACTTCCCGTGGGGCTGAGCTGCCCATTGGAACATTGGTGGTACTGTTATAGGTACTGACCCCACAGGCGGTGTGGTTGAGATATCTTCCATGTCGTCTGCACACAGCGCCGTTGAGACACACAGCAAAGGGGTTGGGGGTGACCACGGGCAATCGACGCACAGGGGACCACTTAGACCGGCCACCTCGCGCATGCGCTCTTCAAATGGATAGTTTAGAGTCAGCCAAATATTTGACTTAAACTTTCAGTTCCCAAACAAAGTCTATTGCAGTGAGGATGAACAGGGTCGTTCCGTGGCGTGACCGTAGCATTTGTACGAGACCCCAGCTTGACTGTTGAATGGTGAGTAAACAGACGTTGTTGGTGCTGGGCTAGTCTCTATCCACGGCACACAGTTATTGGGCTTTACTCCACTGACTCCTGCTACTCTCACGTTGTGACCTATAGGCTAGTCAGTAAGACAGTAGCTGGCCTTCTAAGTGGGTGGACAGTTAATAGGCCTTTCTCTACTGACCCCAGCTATTCACACGTTGCATACTACTGGCTTATCAGTAAGACAGTAGCTGACCTTCTAAGTGGGTGGACAGCTATTGGGTTTTTCTCTAATGACCCCAGCTATTCACACGTTGCATACTATTGGCTAGTCAGTAAGACAGTAGCTGGCCTTCTAACTGTGTGGACAGTTATTGGGCTTTTCTCCACTGACCTCTGCTATTCACACGCTGTGACGTACTGGCTATTCAGTAAGACAGTAGCTGGCCTTCTAAGTGGATGGACAGTTAATGGGCTTTTCTCTACTGATCCCTGCTATTCACACGTTGCGAGCTACTGGCTAGCCAGTAAGACAGTAGCTGGCCTTCTAAGTGAGTGGACAGTTATTGGGCTTTTCTTCATTGACCCCTGTTATTCACAAGTTGCGAGCTACTGGCTAACCAGTATTACAGTAGCTGACCTTCTAAGTTGTTTAACAGTTATTGGGCTTTTCTCTACTGATCTCTGCTATTCAAAAGTTGCGAGCTACTGGATAGCCATTAAGACAGTAGCTGGCCTTCTAACTGGGTGGGCAGTTATTGGGCTCTTCTCCACTGACCCCTTCTATTCACACGTTGCGACGTACTGGCTAGCCAATAAGACAGTAGCTGGACTTCTAAGTAGATGGACAGTTATTGGGCTCTACTCCACTGACTCCTGCTATTCACACGTTGCGACCTACTGTCTAGTCAGTAAGACAGTAGCTGGCCTTCTAAGTGGGTGGACAGTTAATAGGCCTTTATCTACTGACCCCAGTTATTCACACGTTGCATTACACTGGCTAATCAGTAAGACAGTAGCTGACCTTTTAAGTGGGAGGACAGTTATTAAACTTTTCTCCCCTGACCCCTGTTATTCAGTTCTTTGCGACCTACTGGCAATACAGAAGCTGGCCTTCTAAGTAGGTGAACATCTACTATGCTTTTCGTTTCTTACCCCTTCTATTCACACGTTGCATACTACTGGCTAGTCAGTAAGACAGTAGCTTACCTTCTAAGTAGGTGGACATCTATTGGGTTTTTCTCCACTGACCCCTGCTACTATCACGTTGTGACCTATTGGCTAGTCAGTAAGACAGTAGCTGGACTTCTAAGTGGGTGGACTTATTGGGCCTTTCTCTACTGACCCCAGCTATTCACACGTTGCATACTATTGGCTAGCCAGTAAGACAGTAGCTGGACCTCTAATTAGAAGGACAGTTATTAAACTTTTCTCCACTGATCCCTGCTATTCAGTTATTTGCGACCTACTGGCAAGCCAGTAAGACAGAAGCTGGCCTTCTAAGTGGGTGGACAGTTATTGGGCTCTGCTGTTTGGGAGACGTAAGTTAAAATGTCTGAAGAGGTGTGTAGTTCTTGTTCGTAAGGTAATAAAATTATTTTCTTTAATATTGTTTGATTGCTTATCAGATATAAATAAGTAAACGAGAAATACTACAATTATATCATGAACGCCGACAACAATTACGTGCAATATTATTAGGTGTCTGGTCAGCTACTGACTGATATGTGCGTTTACACGAAGCCAGTGGCTTGGCTTATCTACGGAGTAGGGGAAGGCCAGTGGACAGTAAAACAAAAATATTTGAATTGGCTGGCTAGACCAGCTGTTGACCTACTCGCATTGTCAGTAACTCGGCCGACCTATTTACATGAAGCCAGTAGCTGACCCTCAGACCAACTTGTAGCTGATTGATGTGAGTGTTTAGGAGTTTTTATGCATAGGAGTGGGTATTATATATGATATATTAAGGGAGCAAATTATTAAGCACCAATTTTTTTTAAATAAGCAGGAAATAGTCATTAAATTATGGGTTTTAGCACAAAAATAGACACTTAAGGGAAAAAAAATTGGCATAAAATAAGCACTGTGTAGCTTATTTTACTACAAGCTATTAACTATAGCTTAGAGTAAATTCACAATGCTGTTAATCTCCAGAAAATTTTAAATATTTTAAGTAGTGATATTGTTTACATATTCTGGTATGTTTTTATAATACGAAAAGCTTCATGTTTTACTTCACACGATGTCAAGGGACAAAATTTCCAATTTGCTATTTCCGAAGATATTTAACTTTTCTCCTGCAAGGGCGTGCTGTTTTCTTCCAAGATGTCTGCCACTGGTCTCATTGTCCTCCATCAAGGATTTTGTTGATATTCTCTTTCCAGTTTTGTTGTGATTCCTTAGGTAACAGATCCAATAGCATGATTCTAAATACTAAATAAACGATATAAATTATAATAGAATTACGTAATTGATTTTAGTCAATAAATCTGTTCTTATTCGTTTTTAATAAGAACGGACGGTAGTTTAATATTTTGTATGATCATGATACGAAGAAAAAGAAATTAGTATGATGGTTTCAAACTATAACACAGTAAAAATATATATTAGTAGGCTACAGCTGCTAAAAATATATTAGGAGATATAATAATAAATAGTCATGTAAAACTTATAAAGAAGTTTTGTAGGATGGCTATTAAAAACACACAAACACACACATAGAAATAACTCATAATGTCTTCAATTCTGTTTGTTTTATAAAGCATTAGCTGAATCCCCGTTCTTCGCACGGGATATTTTGTTATTATTTATTTTTGGGTGATAATAAGTAGTTTTTGTTTGAAACTCAATGGAATCGTTCTTAGCGCTACCCGATCAAAACCACGAGGAGGTGACCGTGTATCGTTTTTCATGGGGAGTTTTATTTTCGGCAAGCCCCCTTGCCTACTGCCTGGGGCGTTATCAACTGAGCGTGGCTGGACAGGTCTCCCATTTCCCACCACTCCCTAACACCACACACCATCCCGGACCGGGCCCTCTCACTCACACAGACACTACAAACACCACAAAATTCAGCAAAATATAAACTAAAGATTTCTACCTTAACTGGGAGTTGCATATTAAAACGTAATTATATATTTTAATTAATTGTTGATATTCATTTTTTTTCAGCCCTTTGAAGCATCTACGGAGTTAAAAATAATTGCTATCTTTTTTGAAGGTATTATTAGAACAAACTTATCGGATTATTACTCTCTAAAAGCTTAAAAAGAGTTTATAAAGCAATATTGTTGATTAGCGTAGCTACCCCAATTTCCCCCCCTTAATCACAAAACATCGGAACGAAACATCTTTACTTTTCCTAATTAGCTTATAAGGAACACCTGAGCCAAATTTCAGCCCCCTAGCTTCATGGGGAGTGTGAGAATGAGTGATGAGTGAGTGAGTCAGTGAGTCAGGACTTTCGCTTTTATATAGAGAGATATCATATTACTAAAAGATGGAATAGCTATATTTTTTCAACTATTTTAAACCAATTACATTATTACATCTAATGCTTAAATTAATGAAACTTAACTCTTTGGTACACGTTTGGCAGAAGATAATTCTTCCATCTGTCGTGAAATTGGTATCCCCACCTATATAATGATATAATAAATCGCTTTTGCTCGTTTTTTCCTTGGGCATTTTTACCACAGTTAAAGCCCTTAGGACACGTGTATATGGCGGGTTTTAGTCTCATCAGAAGCTGTTTAAGGTGGGGATTGCGGGGAGGCTAGAAAGAGTGTTTTTGCAGTTTTTACAGAAAAACTTTTGTGGTAAAAATAAATCAAATGTTGCTTCTAAAAACTTATAAGTTTAATATTCTTCACATGGGGACCTCAACAGTTCTTGAATATTGGTCAAAGGTGTCCAGTGATTTAATGATATGGCATAATGTTCAAGAATTGTTGATATAACCATATGGAGAAAATTAAACATTATGTTTTTCCTGAAACTATATTTGAGCTATTTTGAAGAAAAAAAAGTGTTGCCATAAAAACAGCAAATATGCAGATCTTTTCTCGCGTTCCTTACATCCATACTTTAACAAGGGCCCATTTTCAACCCTACTCTTAACAAGTTCTTCGAAACTTACCACTTCTAAAAAATTGGACTTGCTCTTTCATCACAAAATGCATAACTTAGGATAAAAAAAACAGAAAGAAAGTAATTTCCCCCCCAAAAATCCCAAATACCTAAATTGTATTATATTGACCAAATAAGAGCTTTCCAATAGCCTAATTAATTTCTTAGGCCCATTTTCCCATCACGAAACCCACTCCGATCTGCAAACCATCTGCTCC